>JAQQAC010006923.1:1090614-1125924 GCA_029783875.1 Phataginus tricuspis | reverse complement strand
TGTGTGTGTGTGTGTGTGTGTGTGTGTGTGTGTGTGTGTGTGTGTGTTAGTTACCTGGTCAGTAAGGAGAGAAGCCCTAACCCTTTCCTGATTTTAGGAACACTTAGGAGCACTACGCACTGTAGTAGACAGGTAATGCCGGAGTACAGTAGCCGTCATCTCTCATTTTGGTTGCCTTGCAGATTCTGAATGTTTGGGATCATTTCTAGCATCTTGACCTCTTCAGGCTCTTTATCTAGCATTTTCCTGGTTCTGTTCCTTTATCCCAACTCTTTCTCATTTTGGGAACTACCAAGAGCTCCAAGGACAGCCTGGTGATGACACCCAGGCTCTGGGGTCCCCTCCTGCTAAAGAACCCCTGACAGATGCCGTTGGATAGACCTGACATTTCTGAGGCAGAGCCGCTCACAGGAATCTTCACCTGTTCCACCTGATGATTTCAGTTTTGAAGTGATCTAGGCATGTTTGTTTGGTAAAAATGTTCTTGTGGGAGTTGTTTTTTGTTTTGTTTTTAAGAAAGCATTATGCAAAAAGGGTCACTTTTAAGGGCATTTAAATTTTTTTAAATAAAGCCATTCTTTGGCTTTTTGACAACTAGTTGTGGATACTTGTTTACATTGTAGGTATTAAAATGTGCGTCATCTTGACTGCCGCTCAGTCTCCTCCAGGCAGCCAGCCCTGCCCGTCGTCCTCGGAGCCCTCACACCGCACGGCCACAGAGGGCAGCCCTCATGGGGAAACCTGGAGCTGACTTCCAGCCGTGTCCTGCACTCCCATCCAACACTCTGTGTGGAAATAGTGGTCATTTCCTCAGTGCTGGTGTCTTACAGTGATGACTGTGACAGCGAGTGGCTAGTGTCTTTGATTTTGTTCTGCTTTTTGATGGTAGATGAGATGAAATTTTAGTTCTTTCAGCACCAATCCAACTTGAAAGCATCTTGGACTTTGTTTCCCTTCCAAAGTAAAAGATCAAGGCATGTGTCAGGCATAAATGTATTTGCTGCCTCAACTCATCAAATGCCAATATTAGGAAAAAACCTGCCACCAAAGCAGGAAGCTGCACACTCCTAGGCCTTCTCCCAGGGCTGGAGGGCCCTTTAAGCTGTGGAGAGCCACTGCAAGGTACTCCTGTGCTTTTCCAGCCTGGGAGTAGAGGGTGACTGGGTCTGGCTCCTGCTAAGAGAACCAGCCTCATTTTCTCAGGTCCCCAGAGATCTAGGACAGGATTTCTAAACCAGAATCGTCTCTCGCTGACTTGAAGATGCCCAAGGGGTGTATTACTAGCGCTGCCATCTGTGCCCACACAGTGACGCTGATAGCAGCCACCTGTATACACAAGCAGGGCTAAGACCCAGGGCTTCACTCGAGCCAGTGACCCAGTCTGAAAACTTGGGTAACTGGCCCAGAAGTGTTTCCCAATCAACAAGCCCACAGGGAATTGTTTGGTTTTCTGTTTTATTGGATTTTGGTTTGCTTGGCATAGTTTAAGGTGCCTTTTCTTTTTTTCTTTCTACTTTATTTTGTAGGGCTTGTTCTAAATGTGGAAAACAAGTCCAAAAGACTCTCCCACTGACTGTTACCTTTGCCCCAGGCCACCCCAAACTGTTATGCTCACATTTTATTAACTAAAGCAGGTGCTCCCTGGAATCTCTGGGACCTTTTTGAGGCATTTGAAGCAGAATATAAAGAGTGGTCTCACCTCCTTCCTTGATCTTCACGGTGGTTGGGATGCTCCACTTGTATCATAGATTTTTTTATTACTGATGTGCTCTGCTGTTTTTAAATGTGAACTTGTGCGCAAATGTGCAGATTCAATGTTCTTGTTACAGACTGAATAAATTTTTATTTTGAAGATGAGACACGTGTACTTTATCAACCACAACAAAGGAGGGGGTGGCTGGAGGTGGACAGATTGGAAGAGAACACTGATGATAAATGTGGGGCAGTTCTCACTGATTGATCTCCATCAGGCACACCCTTAAGAGTTAGTTGAGCTCTGGAAAAAATAACTTTCCACCTCCCATAAAATAAGGACTAGATGGGAAATAGAATCACTAAAGATTATTTCAGACAGCGTGGCTCCAGTCAAGTGACCAAGCTGGGAACTTGCCTGGTCAAAGTGTCTCTTGCCAAAGCACCTGAATATTAGGAGAATGAATAAGCAAAGGAACCAAAATTCCTCTGCCATCTGTGATACAGAATAACTGCTATGAGACCATTGTCATGCGTGATCTGCTCCAACAGGGACTGGATTTCTTGGGTGGGTGACCTGTCTGGACATTAGTGGGATAGAGTTCACAAGCTATAAGCTTCCAGCACAAGGCACCTCAGCTCACTGAATGGTTTCTAAAATGGGGACTGACTTTCCAAAGAAGTAAAGGTTTTTAACCACCTCCTGCTATTAGAAGAGAAGCATTTGATGTCAAGGGTGAAGGAGGGGAGATGGGGTCAAAGGGCAGTTCTCTGAAACAGGCTGGAGGACAGGCTCCCCAGCTCTCCCGCCCTCCCACAGCCCCGTCGTGAGGTATTCAGTGGCGCCGTTCCTCACATCCAGGGCAGCACTACTATCCAGGGAAGCTCAGTTTCCGAGTTGCTAACAAAACAATTTACCAAAGTTTCCAGAGAAAACACTGCCTGGAACTAAAGCTAGCCTGCTTCGTTCTGAATCATCCAAGTAGGAGGAGTATAGCCCTGGTGTCTGGTAAGAGTATCAGCGCACATAAGTTGCAGACAAGGTCATTTTCATGAAATATTCTAAGGGTGCCCAGAGTCCCTGAACAATCTAGGTAATAAGCTCAGTCTTGTTGTCTATCCAAAGCAAATGGACCAAATCATGTCTAAGTTGGTAGGCCACCTGTTTCAGAAAACGGCTTCATGAAAGATGAACTCCAAGCCTGCTTTCTACAGACTGCTGTTCGGAGCACAGCTCACAGTTCAGATGGGTAGCACCAAGGGAAAGAACCAAGCCCAAGCGGCCACTTCCCCTGACTGGGTCTTTAAGCCTTGGCCCCACACACACACAGTTCCCGGCACGTTAGGCAGCCAAAATAAGGCTAGAGGGCAGGGCTGAGCCACCCCTGGGTCCAAGCGGTACCTGTGACTCCCCGCTCCAGCACCCCTCTTCCCAGATGACAGAACTGAAGGCAGATTGGTTTGAAGGGTTCCTGCTTCCCTTCCCTCTGGAATGGAGCTCTCTTTAAAGGGGAGGAAGGAAAGCTGTCATTAGAGTAGGAGGTACCACGTCAATTCCCTTCTCCGCCAACAAGTGGTGCACTTGGAAAGAACCTGACTCAGCCCTTTTCATTTTACAGCCCAGAGACCTGCCAAAATAGGGTGATTGAGCCAGGGCTGGAACTCCAGTTTTCTCATTAGTCCAGGCAACCTTTCCTCTGTGTCAAAAAGCATAACTATCAGTATTCAGCACTTGGGAGATAAAGTGGCACTATCCTTCAAGGAGAGACAGAAATGCATGGTGCTGTAAAGCGTGGACCCAGATGCCAGATCCCTGGGTAAGAATCTCAGCTCCATCAACTACAGTTGAATGACAGTTAAGCTCTGTAAACTCTTTGTAAGATAGGGATGAAAACAGTACCCATCATCTGTAGCACAGGGATGATAATAGTTGGAATTAATATGTATAAAGCCCCAACTGCATCACTCAGGGCTTTTCCTGCTAACTGTATGTCTGGAATCTTTTAACTAAAAGGAAGGCTCCTCATCTACCATTATGGCCCCTCATGCCGTGAATTACTTCTGGAGCACCTGTAACAGTTTCTGATTCTGTTCCCCTACAAGCCACTGAATATGTGGACTTCAAGGTTCCCACCACCTTCCCTCTCCCTCTTCTCCCAGTGCCAATCTCTGCCCTCTGAAGGCTGTGTTCCATAGATTTTCAGATGTGCTTTGGAAAGTGTGAAATAATAATTGGCCGCATGCTGCCCTCCAGGGCCTTATGCTCCAGAGCGATGATTCAGGCGATGGGGGAGCGCTAGGTAGCACTACAGGGACACGTTCTTCGCTGCGATATTTTGATCAGGTTTCTTTTTATTTCCTCCCTAACCTTGATCAATATCAGAGTCCTGAGTGGGGCGGGAGGAGGCGGAACCTTCCCTGGAACACAGTCGGGCACCAGTTTAAAAAAAGCCAAAAAGACTTTAGGAGTCAGGCTGGGCATCTAAGATTTGCTTGGCCAAAACAGACCTGTGCCAGCTGCTTCCCTTTGAACCTGGTGTTCCCAGGGGGGTCAAGGTGTGTTCGTTTCCTCCCCCACAGACCCCCCCACCCCCACCATCCCAGTCTTTAGACTGCTTTCTGCCCAGCTCCATGGAATCATTTCTAACGGAGTGAAATATTTAGTATACTGCCAGCGATTTAGGCTTTACAAGAGGTCCTATCGCTATTAATAACAACAACGGTAACACTCACAGGCCCGTGTCGGGTACGCTCGCAGCTGCCCTGGGCCAGCCTAGGCCATCATCCAAGGGTTGACACGACTCCCTAGAGCATCTTCCGGGACCTCTCTGGACTTACAGTCTGGCAGCGCAGGCCCTCTGGGACTGGCTAAATTAGGAGTGCGATTGCCGCAGGAATGCGGCGCCATGGCACCTGACCCTGAGCGGCTGCCGGCTCCAAAGGGAGGGCGCCCCCTGGTCGGGCTACCTGTCCCAGCGCCCAGCTCCGAGTCTGGGGACCCGGGTCTCCCCAGCCCAGCCGGCAGGCGCGGAGGGCGCGGAAGGACTGTGCACACTCACAAGACGCTTTCCCGAGGCCGGCGGGGGGCCCCACGAAGTTCACGGCGCTTGTCTTTCCCGCCGCTGGGGAGGACGAGCCAGATCTGGCCCCGCCCCCAGGCTCCGCCTCCGCAGGTTGATGGCAGCGGCAGCTGGGACTGCAGCGGCGCCGGGCCGGGAGAGCCGCAAGCAGCGGCCGGAGCGCGCAGCCCAACGCTCGGGTCCCAGACGCTGCGAACACCCGGAGAGGCGGTTCCGGCGCCCTGACGCCTCCCTCGGTCTCCAGCGTACCCCGAGCCCCCTCCGCAGAGGAGTCGCAGCGTGAGCGCCCCTCGGCCGGCTCAGGACCAGGTACCCTCCTCCCGCCGCCGCCAGAGCAGCCAGCAGAGCGGGCGGGGTCTCTGGAGGGGGCAGAGGTCCGCGCCCCCCCACCCCCACCCTGCGCAGCGGCCAAATTAGGTCTCGGGCGGGGCTGACTTGGTGTCTATATTTGGCCGGACGGCCCGCGCGCCCGCAGGGCGCAGGAACCTTGTCCACCAAGAACGCAGAGCCCGGGGCAAGAGGCCGGAGGAGGGTGCGGGGAGGCCGGAACTTAGGCCTGGGCCGCCCGAGAGGCGTGAAGGGCACAGGGATGCCCGGGGCTCTGGAGGGGTTAGGAGCCACTGTCTGCGGCTTCAGAGCTCGGTGTGTTTCCCGAGGAAGAGCGTATCTCAGGCCCCCGGCTGGAGAAAAGTCATCTCACCCTCCCCACTCCCGCAAACCTAGCCCTGGCCCGGGGTTCGAGGACCCCATCCCCAGAAGAGTTTAGTAGGAGAGAGGACGCAGTAGAGCAGGACGGAAGGATGGTAGACAAAAGCCAGAAGTCCAGGGTTAGGGCCTCTTGGAGAAGCTAGGAGAGAAGTGGAGGAGGAAGGATCCACCTTACACGTGTGTCCCCAACAGCATAGGAAGAAAATGATGAATGCAGTATCAGGAAAGACTCAGGTTAAACTGACAGGAGGAACTTCTCCTTGGCAAATTTTTTTTTAAGGCAAAATCCCCATCTGCCCAAACTATGCCAGAGATGTGGAGTTTGGCATCTTGGGGGTCTGCAGTCAGCCCTAGCCCCACAGCTGGCCCTGAGCCGAGATCAGAGGCCCAAGGCCTCTGATTCTGGACCAGGTGCCTCTGGAATATAAACCACTTCCTGAAGAGATGCTCACCTAAGGCTGGCACGGGAGAGTAGCCTGACATTGAGGCTCCTCCCCAAACCACCTCAACTTCCAGGAAGCTTTCAGGCAGAGTCAGGCTCCACTGTCCCTCCACCACACTCCTGTGTCCCTACAGAGAAGTCAGGCCCCAAATCCAAGCCCCTCGCATTAAGCTGCACTTTATAGGTGGCAAAGAACTTTCCCATACTTTAATCATCTTGAAGAAAGCTCCCTGCTTCTAGGACCAGACTCTGTATTAATTTATACGTGACTCCTGGCCAGATAACCCTTCTCACTTGCCACCCAGGCCCCCATACCCTACTCTTCCGCCCTCCCACAGCTCACAGGACTAAGGACCAAAGGCATTTCTGGGCCCTGAGATCCTCCATCTCTGCCCCCAGCCATGAGCAGGCGTGTGGTTCGGCAGAGCAAGTTCCGCCATGTGTTTGGGCAGGCAGCAAAGGCTGACCAGGCCTACGAGGACATCCGTGTGTCCAAGGTCACGTGGGACAGCTCCTTCTGTGCCGTCAACCCCAAATTCCTGGCCATTATTGTGGAGGCTGGAGGTGGAGGTGCCTTCATCGTCCTGCCTCTGGCCAAGGTGAGGCATGAGGGGAAGGAAGGGGAAGAAAGCAGGTGGAAGGACACTGGCTGTGGCCTCCGGGGACTCTTGACAGCAGCCTGTGTTCTCAACTAGTTCCTCAGTCAGGAGGGCAGTTTGCGCTTGTTCCTTGTTCCCAGGCCTTCGGGGGCGGACTGAGAGGCCCCCCTTGCCCCTCCCGTAGCAGCAGCATCACAGTGCGCAGCCCCCTTTCTGCACAGCACACTGTACGCAGCGGGCACCAGGCCGGCCAGAGAGAGAGAGGTGGGAAGCCGTGGAGCTAGAGCTTGGCCAGCTCCTATCTCTCCTAGTGCTGCACCCCCTTGTTTTGGGTGTGGGAATCTTTCTCCCCAGCCCAGGGTGACCATTTGATTACATCAGTACCCCAGAACAGCTGAGGACAGGGTCAAGTTCTAGCCAGAGTCCCTGGCCACCTCTACACTCTGGCTCTTACAGTGGGGTATGAAGGGGAAGGATAAGGGGACATGACCCATAAGGCCAGAGCCCTCCCTACCCCAGGGATAGGGGCCAGGCAATGACTGCCACCTTTGCTGAGTAGCTTAAAGCCCCTCAGCCATCTCCACCCCCAGGATGGCCACCCCAAGACATGACCTTGACCTGGATTCTGGCCCCTACACCTTGTTAGGGGAGGCCCCACAGGTGGCAGGGTCAGGAAAAGGCCTGACAATAGCCAGTGACTCACCCTGGGACAATGCAGACAACATCCAAGGAACTATCCCCTGGGCTCAAATTTCGTCAGGAGCCGCCTCCTCTCACAGTACAACCGCCTTTCCAGTGCCACTCAGCCACCCTGTCCCCCACAGCCTAGTCTGGGCTGATACAAGCCCCTGCAGAGGCCTCAGAGCCCCCACAAACACCAAAAACAGATGCAGCCCAGCTCAGGTTGGAGGATAACAGGCATCAGAGGCGCCTGCCGCTTGTGATTCCGAGGCAAAGCCAGTGACAGGAGAATTCTGCCAAGTGGTGCCAGGAAAGGGTTGCTGGGCGCTGCAGCACACATTACCTCGTCCTGATCTCTTCCACCAGGGCTTCCCGTAGACATTCAAACCGGGGGAACAGGCCCAAGAGCAGCCTCCCCCAAGGGGGTGGTTTGGGAAGAGCCCTGGACTGAGTTCAGTCTTGGCTCTACCAGTATCTTGCTCTGTGTCCCTGGTTAAGTCATTAACTCTCTGCGTCTGATTCCCCAACATTAAGGGACTTCAACTCTGTCTGCAGAACAGAGGTACAGGAAGTAGTCTGGGTGGGGTTGGAGGTGCAGAGAGGAGTCTGCAAAGAGAACAGGTGCTAGAGAATTGAGATGTAAACAAGACCACTGCCCACCCCAAGGAAACACCAGAGAGAGTGGGCCTACATCTCCCTCCCTGACCCTCCAGACAGGGCGTGTGGATAAGAACTACCCAGTGGTTACTGGGCACACTGCCCCTGTGCTGGACATCGACTGGTGCCCACACAATGACAACATCATCGCCAGTGCCTCGGATGACACCACCGTCATGGTAGGAGCCGGGTGGATGCCGCTGGGCAGTTGGGCAGGGGAAGCAGGGAGGGCTGCCTCACCTGTGCTAAGTAAGGAAGGTGCTAAAGAGGTGCTGCCCCAGGGCCCTGCCCTGCCCAGCTCCCAGGCTATTCTTAGCTACATGCCCACCCCTTCCCAGGATGCACTGCTTAGGACTAATTATAGCCCTGGCCAACTTGGGGCCTGAAGAGCAGGGGGCAGTGCTTTGAGCACCCTGCTGGGTTGATTAGGGAGGTCTCTGGAGAGCTGGCAGTGCCCCCTCCTGGCTCCTAGCTGCTTCTGCCCCAGGTAGGTGCCATCACATCTTGCCCTGCGTTTGACACTAACCATTCAAGAGAGTCAGTAGGGTTGAGGGGAAGTAGGGGAGGAGCAGAAGGACAAAGCCAGTTCCTGATGCCATCCATTCCATGCCTTGTCCTCCTACCCAGGTGTGGCAGATTCCAGACTATACCCCCATGCGCAACATTACGGAACCCATCATCACACTTGAGGGCCACTCCAAGCGTGTGGGCATCCTGTCGTGGCACCCCACTGTCCGGAATGTCCTGCTCAGCGCAGGTCTGGGGCTCTAGGGAGGGGTCCCTACCGTAGGTGTGAGGGGAGGTGGCAAAGGCAGGGCCCAGGTGACCGTGCCTGGCCACTGGGCAGGTGGTGACAACGTGATCATCATCTGGAACGTGGGCACTGGGGAGGTGATCCTGAGTCTAGAGGACATACACCCGGACGTCATCCACAGCGCGTGCTGGAACAGCAACGGCAGCCTACTAGCCACCACCTGCAAGGACAAGACTCTGCGCGTCATCGACCCCCGCAAAGGCCAGGTGGTGGCGGTGAGTGCCTGGCCTGGCCGCTCCCCAGCCCCTACCCCGGGCACCAGCTCCCGGACCCCTGCACCCACAACCTTCTGAGTCCTCGGGCCCAGCTCTCACCTTCCCCATCCCAATCCCAGGGACCAGTCCTCCACCGCCGGTGTCTGCCACCCCAGAGCGCAATTCTCTGCCCCGCTCCTGTTCCCTCTCCTTCGCCCGCATTTCAGCAGCTCCGAGGAGGGGCTCCTCGATTTGGACCGAGGAGGGGAGAAGCTGCAAACTTTATCCTCCTACCAGAATCTGCATGAAACCCAAGCTCCCGGACCCCTCCCCTCCCCGCTGGCACCCACCGCCATCTCCCAGGGTCTGGGGCGTGACGCTAGCTCGCGCGCAGGCTCCTTCCGCCCTAGTAGACCCACCCGGCGAGGATCAGGGACAACCCTCGCGCCCTGTTTGTCCCAGCTGCGTGCCCTGGAGGGCGGCGGCGCCTGCCTCACCATCCTCAGCCTAACGCGGGGCGCGGGGGGTCGAGCACGTCTGCGCCAAGTGCGCGCGTCGAGCGCGTCCGGGGCGGGGGCGAGCGGGTGGGCGCTCTAACGCACTAACCCCGCGAGCAGGAGCGAGCCCGGCCTCACGAGGGCGCCCGCCCGCTGCGGGCCGTCTTCACCGCAGACGGGAAGCTACTGAGCACCGGCTTCAGCAGGATGAGTGAGCGGCAACTCGCGCTCTGGGACCCGGTAGGCCAGGTCGCGCCGGGCGCGCGCTCGCTCCTTCGCTGGGTCAGCCAGGAGCGCCCTCCCGGGCCGTGGCCCGTGCCCAAGAGGGCTGAAGCGGAGCGGGAAGCTCCCGTCTGGGAAAAGCCTCGCTGCGACCCCGGGGAGCCAGCAGACATCCCCTGCTGGGGGTATCAGCCTCTGAGGGCGCTTAAGGGCTCGGGATCTGCTGAGAGACGCGCGCCTCCCGTTCTGTCCGGGCCCAGATGCTCCCCAGGCCTGGGGCCAGCGGGGTCCCCCAGGAAGCTGAGTACTCGGGCCCCTTTTGTCTCCACCTCTCCCCCCACGCCCCGCCTCTAGCCCCCACACCCAGGTCAGCAAGCTGGTTGCTCGGCCCTCCAGGCTTCCCAGGGCGGGCGGGCGGGTGACACCTCTCCCTGTCTCCCCTCCCCCTAGGAGAGGTTTGCGGCCCACGAGGGAATGAGGCCCATGCGGGCGGTCTTCACGCGCCAGGGTCATATCTTCACCACGGGCTTCACCCGCATGAGCCAGCGAGAGCTTGGCCTGTGGGACCCGGTAACGCAGCTGGAAGCCTGGGGTGTGTGCCCTGGGGACAGGCATCACGGGAGAGGGGCCAGGCGCCCCCCACCCGCAAGGCATGCCCACCTGGACAGGGCTGGAGGCTGCTGCCCCTCTGCGGCGCCTGCCATCCCCACACCCACCCCTCTGCCCAGTTTTGCTGCGTCGCCTGAAGGAGCCCACGCTGGCGCCCCCACCTGGTGATGCCGAGTCCCTGGGGGTGGTTTGCGGTGACTGCATGCGGCGGCGCAGGGGGTATATGAGAGCGGGACCTGGGAGTGATTGGATCCAGGGGCGAAGCCTGCAGCTCCGTTCACTGGAGCTGCCTTGGGAACGCATGGGATTTGGGGTGGGCAGGAAGCGTAAAAGGGACACAGGGGATCGAGAAGTGGCACGGAGGGCGGGACAGGGCTAGTCACGCCTCCTGTGCTCCTGCAGAACAACTTCGAAGAGCCAGTGGCACTGCAGGAGATGGACACAAGCAACGGGGTCCTACTGCCCTTCTACGATCCCGACTCCAGCATCGTCTACCTATGCGGCAAGGTGCCCGGACTGTAAGGGGAAAACGGGGTTGGACAGAGATGTGGAGGTTTCCTCCTGGGCTCATCTCTGAGCCCTCTGGTTTTGCAGGGCGACAGCAGCATTCGGTACTTTGAGATAACCGATGAGCCGCCTTTCGTGCACTACCTGAACACATTCAGCAGCAAGGAGCCGCAGAGGGGCATAGGCTTCATGCCCAAGCGGGGGCTTGACGTCAGCAAATGCGAGATTGCCCGGTCAGCAACTTCCGCCCTTTCTACTTGCCTACCTCTGTCCCCACTTCTTATGGGAAAGACACAGAGACTTCCCCAAGGCCGTAATCTTTGGGAAAGAGTGGGGTTTGCGGAGGGGGGTGGGGATGTCACGCTTATTTCCAGTGCCAGCCCCAGGACTAACTAGCTTGACATTCTCTAAACTTTGGTTTCCTCATCTGTAAAGTGATTATAAACTCCCCATCAGGGTTTTGTTTTTTTTTACCAGTTGGAAGGATGTGTTTAAAGTGCAATGCATGGTAGGTGCTCAGCAAATGTTAGTCTCTAACCCTTTGGCCCCAGGCAGAAGTTAAGAGGGTGAGGGCCTGTGGGGGTGCTGAACCCCACTCACTTATAGGTTCTACAAGTTGCACGAAAGAAAGTGTGAACCCATCATCATGACTGTACCCCGAAAGGTGAGAGGCCAGGAGAGGTGTTGGGCAGGGCTCAGAGGCGGAAGGGAGATGAACAGGCCTGGCACCCTAACACTCATCCTCCTATCCCCCGATCTCCCGCAGTCAGACCTGTTCCAGGACGACCTGTACCCAGATACGCCGGGCCCCGAGCCAGCCCTTGAAGCCGAGGAGTGGCTCTCCGGCCAGGACGCAGATCCCGTGCTCATCTCGCTGAGGGACGGTTACGTGCCCCCCAAGCACCGCGAGCTCCGGGTCACCAAGCGCAACATTCTGGACGTGCGCCCGCCCTCCGGCCCCCGCCGCAGCCAGTCGGCCAGCGACGCCCCCTTGGCGGTAAGGTTCGGCTTGGCGCCTCCCAGGCCCAGTCTGCACGCCCCCTGCCGCCCCCTGCCCGACACGGCCTCTCGCTCCGCGCCCCGCAGCAGCACACTCTGGAGACGCTGCTGGAGGAGATCAAGGCCCTTCGCGAGCAGGTGCAGGCCCAGGAGCAGCGAATCACGGCCCTGGAGAACATGCTGTGCGAACTAGTGGACGGCACGGACTAGCGCGGCGCGCCGGGGAAGCCCCGAGCCTGGAGGACTAGGCCGGCCCGGCCCAGCTCCTGCTCCGGAGCTCCGAACCCCGTCCCTCTGGGCTGGGGCCGCGGGCGGGACTGGGAAGGGAACTGCGCCCCTCACGGGAGTCTGGGACAAACCGAGCGTCGTGTCAGGCGTCCGCCGGCGCCTCGTCCAGGACTCCGCAGTAAACGGCCTTGGGAGGCCCGGGGTGACGGCGCCTCGGCAGTGGTGCTGCACAGCGAGGCGTGACCCCTGTACCCACCCATGGCAGCGGAAGTTAATAGTATTTGCGCGATTCTCGGGGATCCTGAGGAGCTCCGGCTTGACCTCAAAGGGGTGGCGATCCGATGGGTCTCCCCAGAGTGGGGAAAAGTACGCTTCCTCCTCTAATCAACTCACTTGATTGCACCGCCCCAAGTACTAAAACGGACGGGCCCACTAGCCACACCCTGCAGCCTATGGCAGAGGGCTCTCTTCCTCCTGTCCACCTGCGGGGGATAGGGCGGCTTCCTCGCGGCGCCCCCGCTGAGCACTAACGAGAACCGGCATGAGGAAGCACGTTCACACACCGCTCCCCAGACACACTGTCGCCGGCCTTCTGCTGTGGCCTTGACTCTAGGAGGAAAATGAGACGTACTGAATGAAACATTTTACTGAGAGCTCAGTCTGTGTCTCCTACGTGGGTGGGGGTGAGACCCCGGGCTTTGCAAATGCTGCCCCCAGACAAATTCAGCCCTGGACTCAGGACACACCAGGCACCCTCTTACCTCAGAGCCCTCCCATCTGAGGTTCCAAAGGAACCCCCAACCCGCAGGTTGTCCTTCCCCAGCAAAGTCAGGTAGGAAAAGCCTCGGGTTTGAAGCCTCTTTTATTTGTGCCTCAGACTCAGTCTGGTGCCCCTGGCATCAGGGAAGGGGGTGAGAAGAACAGTTTCTCTTTGTTCTTTTCCTCCATCTCTTCCGTGTCCCTTCTTAGCCTCACGGGCTGATCCAGGAAGACCAGCCCCAGAGCACCCGAACAAGGGTGTGCGGTAGGCCCCTGCCCCTGGCGGGGTCTGTGCTTCTCTGGGTGGGTGGGGTGGGGCAGGGTTGAGCCGGGCGTTAGCACCATTGGATGAAGGGTTTCTAAGTCAGCCCCTGGGTGGGGGCAAGTGGGACGCAGGACCACAGAGGGCTAGCAGCAGCTGGTGGGAAGGGGTGGGTGGTGGTGCCAGGGCCCTGGGCAGGTAAGATATGTCAACAGCCCCACGGTGCACCTGCCCATAAGCGGGGCCGACAGACAGGGTCTACTGCTTGCTCCAGCCCAATATGCCCCCCATTCTCCAAGACAACATGGAAGAACCAGGCGTTGCTCAGGCCCGGGGGCCATTTCGGGCACCTTCCCTGATCACAAAAACGTGCCTTGGGAATGGGGACACTCCCACCTCTGGCCACCCAAGGAGAAGCTGGGACCACCCTGAGACCTGGGAGGGGTGTGGGGCTGAGGGAGCCGGGCACCCCGCTAAGTGCACTTGACGCTGAAATGCCGGGGTGGGGGAGGGGCTGGGCCCGGGACGTGCTGGCTTGTGTCTGGGAGGAAGCAGCAACTCAGCACGCGGGGAGCTCAGCTGCCCCCCAGGGGTGAAGAGCGGAGATGCAAAGGCTTCACGGGCGGTGTCCTGGAGTGGGCCAGGGGCAGAGAGGAGGACCGGCCCGGAGGAGAAAGGGATGGGGACACTTCTTCTCCAAGGACCCTCTCCCCGTCAGGACCGCCGGCTCTGCCCGTGGACAGGGTGGGGGTTCAGGATACAGCAAAGCAGGGGGATCAGGCGGTGCCAGCTGCCTCCAGGGCCCTGGCCCGGGCAGTTACCCCCTGGTTGTGCCAAACCCCTCCGCGTCTGGTGCCTGGTGCGCCCTTAAGCCTCAGAGGCGGCGGCTCCAGTCTCCGGCCGCAGCTCGGCGGGCGCGCGGGCCGGGGCGACTCTCGCTCCGGGGCGGGTCACGGGTGGCGTGGCCGAGGGGCCCGGCAGTGGACGCTACTGCTCGGTCAACGAGAGCTGCAGGATGCGCTCCAGCTCCTCCTCCTCCAGGCGCGCGCGCCGCCGCCGCTCCTCCTGCTCCTGTGCTGACAGCTCCATGGCCAGCCGCAGCTGCTCGTTGTAGGTCTGGAACACGCGGCCGCCTGGGCCTGGGCCTGGGCTGGGCCGAGGGCTGGGGACCGACGCCACGGGCGCCGGCTGGCGCTGCGGCGTAGGCGGGGCGCTCCTGGGGGCGGGTAAGATACGTCGAGGGCTCCGGGGCGCACCTGCCCACAAGCCAGGCCGGGAGACAGCGAGGAGACCCCAGGGCAGAGCAGGCCTCGTCACCCTCCGGTGGAGGCAACAAGCCCCCCTCACCTCCCTGGTTCCCACACAGTTGCAGAGATCCCAGCCACTACCAGGCCCATCCTCCCAGTCTACCACGGCCCAACACATGTGGACATTTCATAGAGCCCCAGTCCCGTCGTCTATATTGGTAAGGGTCTCAAGGCCCTGGGGGCTGAACCTTGCTCGCCCATCCCGGAGGCAGGAAAGGATGGTGCTGTAGGCCATCTCGATATCGGCAGGGGCCCTGGTGAGGGTACCATGGTTTCTCTGGGTTAAGGGGCGGCTCAGTCGGCACCCACTGACACGGTAACGGGGTGCTCTGTGCTTATGCATTAGGGGGCAGTAACAGGCGTCCCCAAACTGTCTCTGGACTGGAGGGCACTGACCTGCCCTGTCGGCGACTCTCCTGGGACATGGGGTGAGTTCCTGGCTTGCTGTTGGTTAGCGCCTCCCAGATAGTGACCTGGAGGGAGGGGAAGTGAGCCGGTCAGCTATGGGGATGCCAGTCTGGTGGCCTAGCGTGGCTGTGGGGACGCACCTGGTCATATTCACTGCCTGCCTCAAGCAGGCTCTGCTGGATGGCAAACTGCAGCAGGTCGTCATCATCATCTCGGGTGGCCGCCTCCCGCTGGCCACCCAGAACACTGTAGCCACGTGGGGCCTCGAACAACGCCGGGGAGATCTCACAGCCGCGGTACGAGGCTGAGGGCACCAGGCTGGGGTCAGCGTGGGGGCTGCCCACCCCTCTGGGCCTGCTCCCCCCGGGAACAGGGGCAGATGCGGGTGCGTTCTGAGGGGCAGGGTCTCACTTGTGGAACTGGAGCTGCTGACACTGGAGGAGTCACTGCCTGGGGAAGGGGTCTCGCTGCTGGGGCTGCCTCGCACCGACGGCACCGGCTCATCGCAGCCATTGAGGTTCCCAAAGGTGATGCGAGCATTGAGGATGTGGAAGATTGGGATTTCTGAGGATAAGGAAACCATCAGGGGCCCCCAGCCATGGCCTCACACCTTAGCCCTGCCCCTTTAGCTCATCTAAGGCCCACCCCTCCAACAGCAGCTATGGGGAAATGGGGCTGGGGTCTCACCAATCTTGACAGGAAAGCCAGGTGGCAGGCGCAGGGTAATGAAATCCCGGAGTTTGGCGAAGAGCGCATTGCTGACGGCCATGAGGTCAATGATGGGGGCCACCTGCTCACACAGGGACAGGGGATGCTCCTCACATAGCCACAGCTTGGCCTTGAACCTGCGCCCCGAATCCCGAGGGGTGAGGGACACGGCAGAAGCCATGGCCTCCCAGCACCCTCTGGAGCCCAGGCCCTGCCCCGCCCACGCCCCCCAGCACGGCAGGGGCCTCACTTCTGTGTCTTGGTGGTCAGCTCCATGGGGCGGCCCATGTCACGGCTGCCAAGCTCAAAGTTGGGGTTGAAGTACTCTTCTGCGGTGATGGCAGTGGGGTTGGCTTGGCTCAGAGTCTGAGTGATCAGGGTCTGTACCACATGGGGAGGGGCCCGGGAGCCTTCCTCAGTCCCTGCTGCCAGGCCGGCCAGTTGGTATCATGTGCCCCAGAGCTGTCCCCCTGCCGCTGTGGAGCTGACATGGCCTTGGCACTGTGGGCATCTGGGCCACACAGGCCACACTTAGCAGGACGCCTCCCAGGCCCCCTCCTGACCCACACCCACAGCCTCCCGGCACACACTCACCCCGTTTTGGGGGCCCCCATGCTGCTCAGCGATTCCCAGAAAGGACTGCAGCGGCGTCTTACAGCCTACAAGAAAAGTGGCGTCTCAAGGACACTGCAGCCCTCCGGGGCAGCGCCCCACACCTAGGGAGGAGGCGGCTCCGGGTGGGGGGCGGGTGGCTCCCCACACCACACGCCAAGGCACCTTCATCAGAATGTGACTGAGGACTCCAAGGGCCAGGGGCCGGGACTACTGCGGGCACAGCTGGCGTGGACGTGGGCCTGGGGCTCAGGACACTTCCAACAGTGTCCCTCTCCAGGTTGGTGACTCTGGACAAAAAAAGTACCTGCCTTTGGTGAGCAGTTTGGGGACATACATGCGTGTGTGTTCTTCCTTCGGGCGCTTCCACGTCAGCGTCTTCACTCTGCGCCTCTGGGAGGTGGGAGCTGTGTCTTTCCACTTTGCACAGACTGACTGATGCCCAGACAGTCGGGTGTGGTATCAACGGGCACAGAATCAGTGACAGGCCCCCTGATCTCTGCCTAGGGTGTGTCCCACTAGACTTGAATGGCCAATAAATACCACACGTGACATTTCTCTTGCCACTCCCAAATCCAATGTGGACATTAGAAATCAATTGTAACATTCCTTCCCATTGAGCCCAAATGTTCCCTTAGAATCTTAGCAGCCCTCGGCAGCCGCTACTCATCAGTAGGACTAGGCCCTTGAATTGAAGCCCTTGTGTGAAAAAGAAAAACACCTGGCTTTTGCTAGGATGTCAGAGAGAAAATACTGACGGAGGCGCTCAAGCAGGAGCTGGTTCCTCACACCTCCTCCGCCTCCTCACCTTTGACCTTGCCCTTGTGCTGTTCCGAAAGATGCTCTGTCCGTGTCCGGGTGATGAGCTCCACATTGGAGGCCCCGTACACCTGGGGACAGATAAGGAAAGGGCTCAAAGACAGCTCTGGTACCCCTGCCCCAGGCTTCCAGGGGCATTATGGACACTCCTTGCAAGGAAGGCTCTGGAACTGTTGGCAGGGGAAACTGTTTGCTCCAATCTCCAGGCCTTTGGACAAGTGAATATGTGAAGTCATTCATTCATTCATCAAACATTTTTCAAGGAGCTTTTATGTGCCAGGCACTGAGGCGGCAGCAGGGACACGGTGCCGAGCAAACACAGCCGGCCGTGACCCTGCCTCTTAAGGCTCACGATCCAGTTGAAGAGACGAGAAAACAGGCAGTCATGCTGCCATACGTGCCCTGGTAGGGAGAGCACAGGGCTGTGGGAACAGAAACCAGAAGCCGTGGCCCAGCCCAGAGAAGCAGGGAAGGCTTCCAGGAGGAAATCACAATACAGAGCCCTGCAGCATTTGTTAGGCTTCAACCATCCCCGGCACTGTGTCGCCTCACGTGTGTGATGGGGGGGTCCCGGGGTGACCAGCACAGGCTTCTCAGGGGTAAAGCACGGCTTTAGAATCAGGCAGCTGGAGTCTGAGCCTCAGCTCGGTCACAGCTGTGTGACCCTGTGCAGGTCATGTAACCACTCCAAGCCTTATTTCCTCATCAAAAAATGGGCCCACATCCTACTCCACCAAGTCGTGAATATAAAATGGGACACCGTGTAAAGGGCTCAATAAACTCCTGTAAAATGAGGATAGTAACAGCACCCACCCCAAGGGCTGTACGAGGACTAAATGAGCACGTGTGCTGCACGTGCACACATTCATACGTACATATAAACGTCGGAACAGTGCCTTCAACGTGAATATAGGAAGGGCTCACCGAACTCTGGCCGTCCTCATCGGCTGCCTCGGAGGCCGGCTCCCTTCCCCCCACGCTGCCCTGCCTCTGCCCCTCCAAACCTCAGGGACCCCTGCCCAGCTCACCGTAGGCCAGAGTTTGGCCGGGTCTGGCGCCCGGGGGCTGCGGCCTCACCTTGGCTTCGTACCCATTCACCGTCTCCGTCTTCTCACTGCGCCAGCCCAGGATGCCGGTCTTGTTTCTGGGAAGGAGAGGGTGCAGGTGAGGGGGCGCCCGCCCGCCCGGCTCCAGGCTATCCAGGCTGGGCCCGCTCACCTCTCAAAGGAGATGTTCCTGGTGTCGAGCTGCGTCGCGACAACGGGCGCGGTGAGCCGGCTCTGCACCTGCTCCTCGGTGGGCTGGGCGGCGGCCAGCAGCAGCTCTCGGTCCTGCCCGGCCAGCGCCAGAGTCTCTGTGTGCACCACCCGGCGGTCGTGGTCAATCTCCATGACCACGGCGCTTGCGTCTGCCAGCCGTGGAACAGCACAGGGGGATTAGGGGCGACAGGCTGTCCCCAGCCTCCCCACCCTGCCCACGTCCCACCTGCCTGACCTTGGCCCCTGAAGACGAAGCTGCGGTTCCCTCGCTGCCATGTCATGTGGTCAAAGCCCAGGAGTGTGGTGTCTACCCGCAAGTTCTGACCACTCTTCCACACTTTGTAGGTGTCACTAGGGCAGATCTTGGATACCAGGGGCACTAAGTAGAAGGGAAAGTCAGAGGTGGCTTCAATTTGCCTGACCCACCCAAGCTAGGCCACCTCAGGGCATGGGGCTTAGGGTTAGTGGGGGGCCAAGAAAGGGTAAGGAAGCTGGTGGGAGAGTAGCCCGGCCCCCCAGCTTCCTCCACACCAGTGTAGACCCCAGTCACTCAGATGGAGTCAACCCGGGGCTGGGCACAGGCATGCCTCAGCCACTGCCAAGGCTTGAATTTCCACCATTTGTTCATTCATTCACTCAACCTTCCATCCAATCTTCTAACACGTATTTACTGAATACCTACTGTGTGCCAGGCACTATTCCAGTCTCTGGGGATACAACATTGGACAAAGAGCGCCCCTGCCCTCTTGGACCTTACCTTCCAGCAAGGGGTGACAGGTAACAAATGAGCAAATCATTACAGAAGGAAGGAAATCACAATAATGGAACTGAGACACTGTCTGAGGCGATGTGGAAAGGTCTGAGAAGCAGCACTGAGCTGAGAACTACAAGACGACAAGATGCCGCAGAAGCGCTATGGGCAGGGGAGCGGCGAGTGCAAAGGCCCTGAGGGGCGAGAGTGCCCAGAGAGGCCCCTCAGCCCCTCTCACCCCAGCTCGTGAACTCCCACTTCATCTCCACGTAGAAGTCCTGGGCCTAGAGGATGAAAAGAAGAACGGCTAAGCCTGCTCTGGGGATAGCGTGCAAAGGCTACAGCGCGGAGGCTGAGACACTGGCCCTCACCTTGCGCAACTTCTCCAGGAGCACGGGGATGCCTGCCAACCGCTTCACCACCCGCTGGTAGTCCCGGTACCGCAACACCAGCTGCACCAACTCTAGGTCCCGGGTACTCACAGCCTCCTGAAGCACTGGGGGAGGAAGAGGCAATGTCACAAGGAAGAACCCTGCCTAGGGCTCCCTTCAGTCAACAGAGGTGAGGACATGAAGCTGGGGAGACCCTGGCTGTGGGGCCAGGATGAGAAGGGGTGCCCACCTGTCCAGCCGCTGCGATTCTCCCTGCCCACGTCTGCACCGTGTGCTAGGAGCACACGAGCACACTCAAGGTGACCCAGCGTGGTGGCCAGGTGGAGGGGAGTCCGCCCACGGGGATCCAGCTGCTCCATGTCCACCTGGAGAAGGAGGTGAAGACACACCCCTGTCACTTCTGAGGCAGCCCATCGGAGCCCAACGGCCTCTAAGCAGGCAGCAACCTCCTGGCTGCTCTGCCTTGCCCACCTCACAAGGTAATGGAAGAGACACACACAACAAGCTGGGGCCATGTAAGAGGGAGGGGGCTTGTGGGACAGACTGTGAGAAAGGGAGGGCCTTCCTCTTTCCTGCACACCTAAGTCCCCCAACTGGGTTCACTCCTTCAAGGCTCCCCAGGCTGCCTTCAAAGAGTAAACGTGGGGCTTACGGGTGGTCTAGAGAGGTTGTTGACCAAAGACGGCACCTGAGACAGGACCTATCCTGGAGTCCAAGACCACGCCTTTAGGGAGGGCTACCAATTTACATCATTGACATGATCACGGAGTGAGGTTTAGAGAACAGTTACAGTAAAACATTGATAGGAATAAAAGAATATGTTCATGATACAACTTCAAACCTACACCTTGTGCCTGTGGGACACTATGTTTTAACATTTTTAAAAAATCCTATTAATGTTTTCTGAATAGCATGATTATATTGCTTCAGATTTTTGGTGGGTGATAAAAGCATGTTTGTTAAACACAAATATTTAAACATATTTCAGGAGTTTAGAATTTCTAGTTAAATACAGTGTACTGACCATCTGCATGTAATTCCCCTCTCCCCCAAAACTTGAATAAAATGCCACTAAAAGATATCTACTCCAACTGTGAAGAGATCATTGAAACTACCCTTCCACCATAAATAGAGAAAAACCACTGCCTCAAAATATTTGAAATAGGAGATTAAAGATGGCTGTGTGTGAAGTGACACAGAAAAGTTCTCCCCAAACCACAAATAATACAAAAATATAGTTAATTAATACAACTAACCCTAAAACAGCAAGAAGAAAGAAGGCTCAACCAGACTGCATACAGACCTCAAGAACAGAGCAGACCTCACAGAACAGGGTAACGTAGGAAAGCCTTAATCCAGCGGGACCCAAGCCCTTCCCCCACCCCAGCTCACCCGCGGGAGGAAGAGAAACGGAGCGGGGGAGGGGGTGGAAGCCTGGGACTGCTGAACACTCAGCCCTGGAGATCTGCATTGTGAGCAGAAACCTACACCGTGTGGTGCTCTGGACGTTGGGGAACTTGGACGGGCGCAGGGCCTGGGAGACTGACATCCCAGCCATTGTGGAGGATGGGATCCACACCCGGCCACTCTGTGTAGAGGAAGGGCAGGCAGTCTGAGAGGCTTCCTAGCAGTGAGAGGGCTGCTGAAGGGGCAGGGTTGGCACGGAGCTTGCTGCACAGAAGGGAGAGCTGGACAAGGTTGTCTGGGTGCGCCCTGCCCAGCTGGTTGGGAACTTTGGGGAGCTTCAGGTGCTCCATCCCCCTGGCTTACTACTCAGCTCCAAGGCCCCCCACTGTGACACACAGCCTGCTGAGCCTTCCTACTGGCCTGCAAGCACCTGCTCGCAAACCCACAGTCACAGCACAGGCGTCACGCCAGCCAGAGGGAGGCCCCGCCTACAACAGCTAGAGACGCAAAGCACAGAGGCTTACACCTG
Organism: Phataginus tricuspis; assembly: GCA_029783875.1. Lineage (NCBI taxonomy): Eukaryota > Metazoa > Chordata > Mammalia > Pholidota > Manidae > Phataginus > Phataginus tricuspis. Next base: position 1,104,782 of record JAQQAC010006923.1, on the reverse strand, counting down.
TGGCTCGGCCCACCGGCTCTGAAAGTGGAGACAGACACTGCAGACGGGAATCAGGAAACAGCTCTTCCTCCCCCAGACCACCAGCTCCGCTACCCTACGACCCCCAACCTCACTCTAGAGGCTGAGCAGCTCCAGAGACTGGAGTTTCGGCACACTAATGGGCACCACACATAAATATGAAATGACAAAAGAACATGGTTCAGACCAAAATCTCACAAACCCCAGAAAGAGGGCCAAATGAAACCAAACTCACCATTCTTCCTGAAAGAGAGTTCAAAATAAAAATTATAAACATGCTTATTGAGGTACAGAAAAAAATTCAAGAACTCAGGAATGAATTTAAGTTGGAGATTCAATCATTAAGAAATTCCATTTCTGAAATGAAACATACAATGGAGGGATTTGAAAGCAGATTAGATGTAGTAGAAGAGATGGTAAATGGAATAGAAAATAGAGAAGAGGAATACAAAGAATCTGACGCACAGAGACAAAAAAGAATCTCTAAGAATGAAAGAATATTGAGAGAACTGTGTGACCAATCCAAACGTAACAATATTTGCATTATAGGGGTACCAGAAGAAAAAGAGAGAAAAAAAAGGATAGAAAGTGTTATTGAGGAGGTAATTGCTGAAAACTTCCCCAATCTGGGGAAGGAGATAGTCTCTCAAGCCATGGAGGTGCACAGATCTCCCAACACAAGGGACCCAAGGAAGACAACATCAAGACATATAATAATTAAAATGGCAAAGATCAAGGATAAAGACAGACTTTTAAAAGCACCTAAGAGAGAAAAAAGATCACCTACAAAGGAAAACCCATCAGGCTATCATCAGACTTCTCAACACACACCTTACAGGCCAGAAGGGAGTGGCATGATGTATTTAATGCAATGAAGCAGAAGGGCCTTGAACCAAGAATACTCTACCTGGCAAGGATATCATTTAAATTTGAAGGAGGGATTAAACAATTTTCAGATTAGCAAAAGCTGAGAGAATTTACCTCCCACAAACCACCTCTACAGTGCATTCTGGAGGGACTCCTATAGATGGAAGTATTCCTAAGGCTAAATAGATGTCACCCAAGGGATAGACAAAGAGTACAGAATATGATTCATAACATACAAAGAATGGAGGAGGAAGAAAAAGGAGGGGAAAAAATAGAAGCTTTAGGTTGTGTTTGTAATAGCATATGAAGTAAGTTTAATTAGACTGTTAGATAGTAAGGGAATTATCCTTGAACCTTTGATAACCACCAATCTAAAGCCTGCAATGGCAATAAGTATATACCTATCGATAACCACCCTAAATGTAAATGGTCTGAATGCACCAATCAAAAGACATAGAGTCACTGAATGGATAAAAAAACAAGACCCATCTATATGCTGCCTACAAGAGACTTCAAACCCGAAGACATACACAGACTGAAAGTAAAGGGATGGAAAAAGATATTTCATGCAACTAATAGGGAGAAAAAAAGCAGGAGTTGCAGTACTTGTATCAGACAAAATAGATTTCAAAACAAAGAAAGTCACAAGAGACAAAGAAGGACATTACATAATGATAAAAGGGTCAGTCCAACAAGAGGATATAACTATTATAAATATCTATGCACCCAACACAGGATCACCTGCGTATGTGAAACAAATACTAACAGAATTAAAGGGAGAAATAGATTGCAATGCATTCATTTTGGGAGACTTCAACACACCACTCACTCCAAAGGACAGATCAACCAGACAGAAAATTAAAAAAGAGACAGAGGCACTAAACAACATATTAGAACAGATGGACCTAACAGACTTCTACAGAACACTCCATCCAAAAGCAGAAGGATACATATTCTTCCCAAGTGCACATAGAACATTTTCAAGAATAGATCATATACTAGACCACAAAAAGAACCTCAGTAAATTCAAAAAGATTGAAATTGTACCAAACAGCTTCTCAGATCACAAAGGTATGAAACCAGAAATAAATTACACAAAGAAAACGAAAAAGCCCACAAACACATGGAGGCTTAAAAACATGCACCTAAATAGTCAATGGATCACTGACCAAATAAAAACAGAGATCAAGCAATATATGGAGACAAATGACAACAATAATTCAACACTGCAAAATCTGTGGGAGGCAGCGAAGGCCGTGCTAAGAGCGAAAAATATTGCAATACAGGCCCACCTCAGGAAAGAGAAGAACAATCCCAAATAAACAGTCTAAACTTATAATTAATGAAACTAGAAAGGGAAGAACAAATGAGACCAAAAGTCAGTAGAAGGAGGGACATAATAAAGATTAAAGCAGAAATAAATAAAATTGAGAAGAATAAAACAATAGAAAGAATCAATGAAAGCAGGGACTGGTTCTTTGAGAAAATAAACAAAATAGATAAACCCCTAGCCAGACTTATCAAGAAAAAAAGAGAGTCTACACACATAAACAGAATCAGAAATGAGAAAGAAAAAATCACTATGGACACCACAGAAATACAAAGAATTATGAGAGAATACTATGAAAAATTATATGGTAACAAACTGGATAACCTAGAAGAAATGGACAACTTCTAGGAAAATACAATCTTCCAAGGCTGACCCAGGAAGAAACAGAAAATCTGAATAGACGAATTACCAGCAAAGAAATTGAATTGGCAATCAAAAAACTACCTAAGAACAAAACTCCTGGGTCATATGGTTTCACTGCTGAATTTTATCAAACATTTAGTGAAGACCTAATACCCATCCTCCTTAAAGTTTTCCAAAAAGTAGAAGAGGAGGGAATACTCCCAAAAATCATTCTATGAGACCAACATCACTCTAATACCAAAACCAGGCAAAGACACCACAAAAAAAGAAAATGACAGACCAATATCCCTGATAAACATAGATGCAAAAATACTCAACAAAATATTAGCAAACAAATTCAAAAATACATCAAAAAGATCATCCATCATGATCAAGTGGGATTTATCCCAGGGATGCAAGGATGATACAACATTCGAAAATCCATCAACATCATCCACTACATCAACAAAAAGGACAAAAACCACATGATCATCTCCGTAGATGCTGAAAAAGCATTCGACAAAATTCAACATCCATTCATAATGAAACCTCTCAACAAAATGAGTATAGAGGGCAAGTACCTCAACATAATAAAGGCCATATATGACAAACCCCCAGCCATCATTATACTTAACAGCGAGAAGATGAAAGCTTTTCCTTTAAGATTGGGAACAAGACAGGGATGCCCACTCTCTCCACTTTTATTCAACATAGTACTGGAGGTCCTAGCCACGGCAATCAGACAAAACAAAGACATACAAGGCATCCAGATTGGTAAAGAAGAAGTCAAATTGTCACTATTTGCAGATGACATGATACTGTATATAAAAAACCCTAAAGACTCTACTCCAAAACTATTAGAACTAATATGTGAATTCAGTAAAGTTGGAAATACAAAATTAACACACAGAAATCTGTTGCTTTCCTATACACTAAAGGTGAACTAGCAGAAAGAGATATCAGGAAAACAATTCCATTCACAATCGCATCAAAAAGAATAAAATACCTGGGAATAAACCTAACCAAGGAAGTGAAAGACCTATACCCTGAAAACTACAAGACACTCTTAAGAGAAATTAAAGAGGACATTAATCGATGGAAATTCATCCCATGCTCTTGGCTAGGAAGAATTAATATTGTCAAAATGGCCATCCTGCCTAAAGCAATCTACAGATTCAATGCAATCCCTATCAAAATACTTACAGCATTCTTCAATGAACTAGAGCAAATAGTTCTAAAATTCATATGGAACCACGAAAGACCCAGAAAAGACAAAGTTATCCTGGGAAGGAAGAATAAAGCAGGGGGAATTACACTCCCTGACTTCAAGCTTTACTACAAAGCCACAGTAATCAAGACAATTTGGTCCTGGCACAGGAACAGACCCATAGACCAGTGGAACAGAATAGAGAGCCCAGATATAAACCCAAGCATATATGGTCAATTAATATGCAATAAAGGAGCCATGGATATACAATGGGGAAATAGCCTCTTCAACAGCTGGTGTTGGCAAAATTGGACAGCTACATGTAAGAGAATGAAACTGGATTACTGTCTAACCTCATACACAAAAGTAAACTCAAAGTGAATCAAAGACCTGAATGTAAGTCATGAAACCATAAAACTCTTAGAAAAAAATACAGGCAAAAATCTCATGGATATAAACATGAGGAACTTCTTCATGAACATATCTCCCTGGGGAAGGGAAACAAAAGCAAAAATGAACAAGTGGGACTATATCAAACTAAAAATCTTCTGTACAGCAAAGGACACCACCAGTAGAACAAAAAGACATCCTACAGTATGGGAGAATAAATGACATATCCGATAAGGGGTTGACATCCAAATTATATAACGAGCTCACGCACCTCAACAAACAAAAAGCAAATAAGCCAATTAAAAAATGGGCAGAGGATCTGAACAGACACTTCTCTAAAGAAGAAATTCACATGGCCAACCGGCACATGAAAAGATGCTCCACATCGCTAATCATCAGAGAAATGCAGATTAAAACCACAATGAGATATAATCTCACACCAGTGAGGATGGCCAACATCCAAAAGACAAACAACAACAAATGTTGGCGAGGATGTGGAGAAAGGGGAACCCTCCTACACTGCTGGTGGGAATGTAAACTAGTTCAACCATTGTGGAAAGCAGTATTTTTTGAGGTTCCTCAAAAAACTCAAAATAGAAATACCATTAGACTCAGGAATTCCACTCCTAGGAATTTACCCTAAGAATGCAGGAGCCCAGTTTGAAAAACACATATGCACCCCTATGTTTATCGCAGCACTATTTACAATAGCCAAGAAATGGAAGCAACCTAAGTGTCCATCAGTAGATGAATGGGTAAAGAAGATGTGGTACATATACACAGTGGAATATTATTCAGCCATAAGAAGAAAACAAATCCTACCATTTGCAACAACATGGATGGAGCTAGAGGGTATTATGCTCAGTGAAATAAGCCAGGCAGAGAAAGACAAATATCAGATGATTTCACTCATATGTGGCGTATAAGAACAAAGCAAAAACTGAAGGAAAAAATAGCAGGAGACTCACAGAACACAAGAATGGACTAACAGTTATAAAGGGAAAGGGACTGGGGAGGATGGGTGGGAAGGGAGGGACAAGGAGGGAAAAGGGGCAGTATGATTAGCACATGTAATGCAGCAGCGGGGGACACGGGAAAGGCAGTATTTATAGAGAAGACAAGTAATGATTCTGTAGCATCTTACTATGCTGATGGACAGTGACTGTAGTGGGGTATGTGGGGGGGACTTGATAATATGGGGTGTAGTAACCATAATGTTATTCAAGTGATTGTATATTAAGGATACCAAAATAAAAATATATATATATTTGAAATTGTTTTCAAACATTAGGCAACAGGTAGGTGAGGACTGTGATCCGTGAAGTAAGAGAAACAAAACATGCTGGGCCTTATGATTGCCTGGATTTCTATGTGAAGAAACACTCCAGACTGCAATTCAGGGAGGGGAATCTCCATCAGAGCATGATAGTCTCAGTGAGGAGTTGAGGAGACAGAGACAGGAGTTCAGGGAGGCTGAGGTAGCCAGAAGTTGCAGGGCAGAGTTCAGGAAGGAGCGAGCTATGCAAAAATAAAAGAGCTCTAGAAGTCTGCATGGGGTCCCTTTGAGCCTTTGCTGAATACTAAACTTCACATGTATAGAGTGAAACTCAACAACACCGGGCAGAAAAGGAGCAGTAAGCAGATGAATTCTCAAAGACCATCCATGGCAGGGAGACATTCAAGCTCTAGCCTGCTACACTGGGGGGTCTTTGTTGTCTACCCCAATTCTTGTTCGTTATTCAATAGAGACCTGAGAAGGATTATGCCTTAGTAGTGTAGTAGGGTTAAACTGCCCCTAGAGAAAAGGCTCGCCTAGACCCAATCTAATAATGACTAAAAAGAAACTCAAAAGGATCAAACTGATTTACAAGTAACTTAATTTAGCCTGCCAGAACAAAGCCTAACGCTTTAAAGGAGGACAACAAAATCCAGATGCTTAACATCACAACATTTTCAATGTCCAACATCTGGTTAAAAATTACTAGACATGAAAAGAAGTAGGAAAATGTGACCCATAATCAGGAGAAAAATTCCTTAATAGAAACATAATAAGAAATAATAAAGATGATGAATGGCTCAACATGCTGAAGAGTACAAAGCTAAACAGGAGTACATCATTCATGGGAAACAAATAGGAGAAAACAAGTACAATATCTGAAATGAAAAATTCACTGGATGGAAGTAACACTACAGAATAAAAATTCGGTGAACTTGAAGACACAGCCATAGAACTATACAAACTGAAGCATAGAGAAGATAAAAGTACTGGGGAACATTCAAAGAGCCTTAGCAATCCATGAGACACTATAAGGCATTCTAACATATGGATCCAAGGATTGGGTAAGGAGGTAGGGGAAATAAAACAAATATTTTCCAAATTTGTTAAAAAAAAAAAACTAGTAGTGGGTTGAATACAAGAAAATATATGTCTACATCCTAACGCGCAGAACCTGTGAATGTGACCTTATTTGGAAGAAGAGTCTTTGCAGGTATGGTTAAATTGAGGATTTCAAGATGAGATCGGCCTGGATTACCCAGGCAGGCCCGGAATCCAATGACATGTCTCTAATAAGACACAGAGAGGAGAGATACACAGAGAGAGGAGAAGTTAGTGCCACCAGAAGCTGGAAGAGGCAAGGAAGGATTCTCCTCCACGGCCTTGAGGGAGTGGGGTCTTGCTGACACTCGAGTTTGGGCTTCCAACCTCCAAAAAGATGAGAATACATTTTTGTTGTTTTAACCTACCCAGTCTGTGGTAATTTGTTGCACATATTAATGCAAAGATAAATCCACAGAACCAAGAAACTCAATGAATCCCATATAAGACAAGCACCAAGAAAATTACACCAAGGTCCATCGTAATCAAATGTTGAAAAGTAGTGATTAAAAAAAATCTTAAAAGCATTTTGAGAAACGATACAGTATGTGTGAAAGAGCGAATATAGGAAATACAACATACTTCTTATCAGAAACCATGCAAGCTAGAAGACAGTGGAATGAAATCTTTAAAGTACTGGGGGAAAAACTGTGAACCTAGAATTCTACAGACCATGGAAAATGTCTTTCAAAAATAAAGGGGAAATAAAGACTTGTGGACAAACAAAAGCTAGGAGAATTGATTAGTAGAAGACATGCAAGAAATGTTAACACTATTCAGTTAGAAAGAAAATGATACCAGATAGAAATTTAGATCTACAAAAAGAAATGAAGGGTGCCCCAAATGGTGAATTTCTAAGTAAGTATAAGAATGTCAACAAAAATAAAGAGGAGATGAGAAATCTCAACACATTTTTAGAACATGAGAAGTGGTTGGGGCATCACAGCCGACTTGGGGGTCAGAGATACTAGAACCCAAGCACTCACAGAGGGAGCCCCAGCAAGTAGCAAGCCGGATCTCCCCCCAGCACCCTTGAAAGGTGCAAAACATGGAGACAGTGGAACAGCAGATGTGGGAGTGAGAGGCTCAGGGATGAAAACAGGGGGGCGGGTTAAAATTCAGAACCCCTGGCTCCTTCCCCAAACTTATAAAGCTGGGAGATGCCCCACTTCCCCTCCACAGGGTGCCAGTGGGTTCTTCTCCCCAGCAACTGACCCTGAGACCCCCTGGACTCAGAAACACTGGGCTGAGCATGAGGTCAGGGGGCTGAAATCTGGTGAACAGTGGAAGCCCAGTCCCTTCACTGCCTCAGGTCCTGACGCACCGGGCAGCCAGACCGCACACACCACGGCTCCATCCTGTCCCTGGCAGGAGGCTGGACAGGTCCTCCTTGGAGAAACCAGCGGCACGAAAGGCCCTGGGGTACAGACACCTGGGGACCCTACAGTGAGCAGGCCAGCCTCCGCCCAATCATCTTACAGTGGCACCCGGGCATCAGTAAGCTCCACACCCTTGTTCTTCAATATGTCCCAATAGCCAGGGTGCTTGGACATTTGAGGAAAACCCCTGACACGAAAGACACCAAAACATGCAAACAGATGCTTAAAACCCAGAGGAAAGACTGTCGCAGTAAACAAAAGAAAACTTTTTTGGGGAAAACTAACTTACATCCTCAGAAAAATATGAGAAGAAAGCTGAATTCAAAATGGGACATACTGACTTCCCGTGGCTTCTCTTCCCCTGGTTTTCTTCATTCCAGCCATTCCTGGACAGCTGCACCTTCCCAGTTCCCCATCAGAGAAAACAGGACTAGAGCGCACTCCCTTTTCAGGTAAAAAAAACTCTGTGACTGTCTTTATCTCTTCCTTTTCTCTCACCTTCCTTATCTAATCCATCAGCAAAACCTGCCCTTCTAGGCTCTACCTTCAAAACAGACCCAGAGTCTTCTCAGTTCTCAGGACCATCTGGCTCCCATCCTGGCTGAAGCCGTCCCATCTCTCATCTGGCAGCCCTGCTGCCTCCACACTGGTCTCTTCAGTCCCCTCTTGGCCCTTAGGTCCACCTTCCACCTGGCCCTTGCAGCTACAACTGGCCTGTGAAAAGTTCCTCAGGGCCTGACACCCCTTAGCTTAAAACCTTCCCATCCCGTTCAGAATAGAATCCAACAGCCCCAGGCATCTGTTTGAACTCAGGTGCTCTCCGCCTCTCCTCTGAACTCCGTTCCTGTATGCTGGCCTTCCCTGGAACCACGCTTTCCTGGATTCCCCGGATGGCCACAAAGCTTTCTCCCTCACTTCATTTATGTCACTGCTCAAATGTCACCTCCTTAGAACGGCTGCCCTTACAACCCATCTGAAATGACAACTGCTACCTATCCACCTACTGCCTCTTATCCTGCTTTTGTTCTCTTCCAACATTATATTGCTTGTTTGTTTTTCATTGTCTCCCTCACGTAGACTGGAAGCCCCACAAAGAGAGGGACTCTTGTTTTATTCAATGCTATATCCCCAGTCCCTAGATGTCGCCTGGCACAGAACTGGTGCTTAATAAACATGTTAAACAAATGCATAGATGACTACATTTAAGGGACTTGAGGAGGAGAAGGCAATAAAGCACAAAATTGATAAACCAATAAATGGTTGTAGAAGTGTATTGTTTATAACTACAGGGGTAAACAACAGAACAGCCTACAGTTCAAAGTGGTTGCCTCTGGGGAAAGAGATAGAGAGGTGAAGAGGGAGTGAGGACCGCTACTTCTCATTATCAGTTTTCTAGCAACAGTGAAATATTTTAAAACATGAGTATGAACTCCTTTGTCAAAAGTAAAACATTTTAAATAATTTAAATTAATTACAAATTTTTTACAACCCTGGGTTGGCCATTTCATAATTTTAAAACATATAAGGAGCCCCCCCCCGCCCCAAAGAGCGTGCCTGGGCCCTGGAGCCTCTGAGCTGTGGCTTGGCGATGTGAGCAGCCCCTTGCTGCTTGTCTACACCAGCTCCCCGCAGAGGAGGGCACAGCACTGCTTACTCTTTGCCGCTCCCGGTTGGACTGTGCCCATTGGGGTCCAGCCTGAGCAGGGTCCTAGGTCCTGGGGTGGGAGTGCAGAAGGTACACAGACCCTGAGCTGGCTTAAGGGGTCAGGAGGAGGCCTTCGCATGGCACTGCAGCCCAGCCATCCGGGCCTCCCCCCACCCCCTACTGCTCCATCCGCTGCCGCTGCTGCTGCTAACAAGGCCCCGGGGAGCTGGCAGGGCACCCCACCCAGCCCCAGGGCTCCAGGTGCTGCCTGCCACCTCCCCCTCGGGCGCCCCAGCCCCAGGCTCTGGAGAGAGGCCGGTAACTGTTCCTGGGCACGGGTGGCCCTCCCCACCCCCACTCCTCAGGAGCCCTCTGACAGCTCCTCCAGAGCACTGCCATTGTCCAGGGCCCACGTGGGCCCTGCATTCCCCCAGCCAAGACCCAGAGAAATTCCCACAACCAGCCGAAAGCAGGGCCTAACGTATAAGTGGCACCTTGCTCCAGGCCCAGGCGGGAGAATTCATTAATTTCCTCAGCAAAGGCCTACAGCCATTTAACTGCTGGAATGAAAAGGTTTCCCATGAAAGCTGACACCCAGCCCTGCCCACCAAGAGAAGGGAAACTGCATCTCAGCCCGTCTCAGCAGGGGTCAGACACAGGGGTCCTCAAGCCGAGGAGCTGGGCCTCCCTGGGCAGACAGCCTCCCTGCCCCCACTCACACATGCACAGGCTGCCTCTAAACTCCAGGACATGTGTGCCCCTGAGCCCGCCCAGCTGCCCTGTGGCTCTGCAGGCATGTATCTGCTCGTGTGTCCCACACGGGCTTGCTGCCAGGTGTCTGCACATGCATACACCTTGCACAGCGCTAGCAGGGTATTTTTCTAACTTGTTTAGCATTAGCGGAATCCTTCTTTTAGGTGAAATTTTACAAGGACACACCAAACGTACAGCCTGAACACGGATGCTGGAGAAGAAAGGTGAGGGGCCCCAAGTGTGGGGCCTTGCCTGCTCAGTGTTTGTCTCCTTTCCTGGCCCTCCTCCCCCCCTCAGCCCCAGCAAGAACAGCCAGAGGCTGGTGGAGCCACTGCTTCTCAGCTCTCCCACCAGGTACCCTGAGCCCGGGCGGGAGCGGGAGGCAGGACGCTTCCTCACGCTGAGCTGGGCGGGCAACGCGGCACTTGCTGATTCCCTCCATCCTGCCCCCGCAGCCTGCACCTGGGACCGCCCACTTCAGGGGAGAGGGGTCACAGGCGCTCCTGGACACAGTGGGTGCCTTGGTGGGCAGCCTCTGAGCATCCACGGGTCCCACAACCCCATCTTTCCTGCTTCCAGGTCAGAAGGGTGAAGTGGGGGAAGCAGGAAGGAGGACCATGGCAGACGCAGCCCCAATAAAAAAATGTTTTTTTGAAACCACAGTCTCTGAAACCTCCCGAGTGCCTGTTGCTGGGGAAGAATCCTGTTCTCCCTCAGCCCTCCCACAGGGAGCTATACAGTGTAACCTCCACCTCCCACCCCCAGGGAACCAGGGACTCGTGACTCCAGAACCAAGGCCATGGCCGGCTGGCTGTGCCAACCCCAGGGCCTCACCAGCCAAGGGGGAACTGGCACGTCCACTGGCCTCGAGCCCCTGCTCCTCCCAACCTGACAGGGCATGAGCATGGCAGGAAGCAGGGCGCCCAGCAACCACCGTACTGTCAGGTGCCAGCTAGGGGCGGCCACAGACCCTTCACTTCCCCAAAAAGCACCTGCTGAACAGCCCCACCTCCTCGCCACTTCCTGCCTGCAAACCTGGAAAGATCAAGGCTGTGGGAATGAGAAGGGGCTCAGTAAATCCCATGAACCTGCTCTGAGGTCTGCCGCGCCGCTCCCCCCTCGGCCCGCCAGCACTGCCATGCCTGCCCGTGGGAGGGCCTCTGCATGGCTTTCCTGGAGTGAAGAAGAGGCAGCTATGCCAAGTGAAGACCAGGGAAACCCAGCTGCCGTTTGCTTGACAGCCTGGATGTTTTCTGTGACGGTTGATGCCAGGAGGACCAGAGGTCAAGGAACCCCGCTGGGAGGCCTGGGGTCTATGGGGCTTCACTGTGGTGTTAGGTGGCTGCCCCAGAACCATCCCCTGCAGAAAATAGCTGGGTTGGGCATCCCCAGCTCTCCCCGGGCGCCCAGTACCCTGAAGAGTGAGCAGTGCATATCTGGACAAGCTTAGCTCCAGGTCAGTCCTGGAGTCAGGACACAGACAGAGGTCTCTCCCCGCAAGAGCCCTCTCCCACCCAGAGGCCTCTCCCACCCAGACTGATTGGCACTGCATTTCTTGGCACCCTCAGAGCGACTCCTGACTCCTTTGTGGTTGAAAAAGGTTCATTTCAACCAGTGTCCTATATGCCTCCTACCCTGGATCAGCGCAAGCACTGGCCATTTCAAGGAGACACTAACTCACCACGGTGGGGGCACGGGAAGGTGGGGGTAGGGGCAAGTCTGGTTTCTGTGGCAGCCTCAGGGGAGCAGAGGAGGAAGGCTCAGTGGCCCCACGCCACTCCTGCCCACAGCGCGCTCCAGGGCTCTTCATCCCAGGCTCACCTCAGCAAGACGGCTGCTGACCCCAGGACCATCATCAGTCAGAGAGGCCTTTGCTTCTACACATTCTGCCTCTCTCCAATCTCAACAAGAAAAGGACCACCCAACCCTTGGGCAGGGGAGTGTCACTGAGGCATTCTGGAGATCAGCCACTACTAGCCTTCTGCCTCACAAGTCAACCCATTGGAAAGTTCCTCTCATATCAGACTTAAATCCCCCCAGCTGTAAGCTCTGTCATCTGTAACCTGGCTTGTCTTCTTTTACCCTCTGGGGAGGAAAGCAGAGAAAAACCAGAAGAAACTGGACTGTCTGTGTCTCACCGCCACGCACACCACACCGTACTTCCCTGTTCACACCTTGCATCGCCACAACGGGGCCTTATTGAGAGCAGGGGCTATGCCTCATTTGTTCATCTTGGTCCCCCAGGACCTACCCCTCTGCTCTTGCTTCATTTACCAGGCATTCACAGCTGCAAACCACTTCCTCTATGATAGATAAACAGAGACTTGGTCTGAGGAGCAGCTTCTGTAAGCAGAGGTTGAACAGAAGTGGAACACCCCGATCAGTCTGGAGGCATGGAGACCTAGGCCACCCCGGCATTTCCTGGGACTGCTTTTCCGAGCTGGGTGCCACGCTGGTCTGAGGGCCCAATGGTGGACTTCAGAGACACACTATGACCCCCACCTCACTCACTGTCCACCTCATTCGTCCCTTGGGAAGCAGACAGCTCCTCAAACTGAACTTCCTGTGGCTCAAGTGGCCCTCAAAAGGTATATTCCTAAAGGGCACAACTCCTGAGTGGACCTCTCCCAGCACATGGCCCCTGGGCCTCAGAACCTGGCCGAGTGTGCGGGCCTCACCCTGAGGCGAACCAGGGCAGGCTGGCCCAGCTCTGGCTCATGCTTCCCCAGCCTGGAGGGTGGGCCATCCATGCCTCAAGTGCCTACCTGTGGCCTAGGGGCCAAGGGCAGAGTGGAGAACTACCTATGGACCCTGGCTGCCCTGGACTGGAAGAGTGGCCAGGAGACTCCTTTCCTTACCCCATCTTCTTGGAGGCCACTGCCCAGCTCAAAGCTGGCTGACCCATCCGTTCTCACTGACTAGAAGGAACCATGGAGGCTGATCTGTGGCAGAACCTCAAATCCTCCCTGTGGCCAGTGGCCCTTAGCTTCCTCAGCGCCTAGAAGCCAGGCCCCAGCACCAGAGGGCCGGAGAGCACCTTTCAGCACCTGGACAAGACCCTTCAGGGCTTCCCCAAGGGGGTCTCTTTCTCCATTCCCCGAACCCGAGCGGGCGCAGGTCTGAGGGATCGAGCGGCTCTGCCATTCTGGGCAAACGGACCGAGAGCTCCCCGTGAAGGTGGAGGGCATTGGGTGGGGCTGGGATGCCAGGGAGTGTCACAACCTATTCTCTGATCCTTGACCTGCGACCCCCACCCCCTTCACACACTTAGGCCTTACCCACCAAAACACCCTCAGGGGAGGTGTCGCTGCCGGCTGAGCGGGGCGGACTCTCCCACAGGGAACACAGCCCGAGCCGGCAGCCCTCAGTGCCCCGGCGGAGGACAGGCACGGTGTCCCCTACCCCAATCTGGGAGGTGGTCCGCAACACGTGTGGGCCGGCCGTCCAGGCCGGCGGAAACGGGCGGGGGCCGCTGCCATCACTCCGGTCAAGCACAAAAGCGGCGGCCGCGAACAAAGAAGCGCTGCAAACTCGCCGGGAAGGCGGGACAGCCCGCGCCGCGCCCCCTCCCCACGCCAGGCGGGCGTGCCCGGGGTCCCCGTGGCGCCCCAACCGCGCTCCTACCTGGCCCGCGCGGACCTCCTTCTCCAGCTCGCGGTGGCGGTTGTGCCACACGAGGTAGTGCAGCGGGTACTTGCCCTCGGGCCCCTTCCTGGCGGAGGCGGTGGCGGGGATCATCGCCCGCTCCTCATGCCGGGACCGCGGCGCCCGGCCCGGGGGGAAAGACGGCGCCGGAGCCGGGGCCCGGGGCCGCGGGGCGGGGGGCCGGCGCTGGCTGCTCGCAGGGCTGCGGCTCGGGC
>JAQQAC010006923.1:1060526-1085614 GCA_029783875.1 Phataginus tricuspis | reverse complement strand
TGGGGCGGGGTGGGGGGGTCGCGGGGGTCCTCGCGCGGCGGGGGCGGGGGCGGCGGCAGGGTGCGCGGAGAGGCCCCCACCCGCCCGGGAAGGGAGCGGGCGCTCGGCGGCGCGGCGCGGACTCGCGCCTCGCCTCCCACACCCCCGCACACAAAGGCGTCGCTCGGCGGAGGGAGCGGGCGCCCGCAGCGGGCGCGGGGGCGCTCGGGGCGCGGGCCCTGGGGACCCCGCCGCCGCCGCAGGGACGCGCGCCCGCAGCCCCCGGCTCCCCACGGCGGCATAGCCCAGCCCTCAGCCCGAGCGGCGGGCGAGAGCTGCGGGGATGCGAGAGAGAAAGGAGGGGGACCCGGGCGCCCCGGGCAGAGCTAGTTATAGCTCGGCCCCGCGGCATCATGGGGCTTGTAGTCTGCCTAGTTGAACTGGGGATGGCAGGTGGCCGGAGAGGGTTCCGCACCGTCCCGATACCAAGAGAGGGTGGGGAGGGAGTCAGGCCTGACCGGAACGAACTGCAGCAGTGTCCTAACACCAGGGGCCTGGGATGGATCCCCAACCTCTGGCATTTTGCCTTTTGCTGGGGAGGGAGGGGCCTACAGGCCTCTCTCAAGCATTAGGAGGCGCGGTTAGATGTGTCTTTCAAGATTGAGTTTGAGTCCCAGTGGAATATGAAGACGGATCACATTCCAAGAAGAGAGTGATTGATGAGGGGCTCCCGAGAAGGGTGCAGGACTTGTGGGCGGATCATTGGAAGCAGCAGAGATCTAGCACTTGAAATGATACATAGGAGTCTTCCCTGCCCTCTTATATAATTAAACTCCATCTTCCACACTTGACATTAGAAAGAGAATGTCCATTAAGGCTGGGAGCACAGCCTTCTGCCCCCATACGCTGTCCTTTGCAAGGATCAGAGTGGAACTGGGCAGAGAAAGCAGCAGGTGGCAGCTCCCACCTCCACCCCTCGTGGTCCCTTCAGGAGAGGAAGTGACTGATTCCAGATACTGCCTCCTTCCTGAATAACCCCAAGACAAGGAGGTTCCTCATGCACTATACATGGAGGATTAACGTCCAGGACAAATCCAGAAATAGAAGTTTGTGATGGCATGACCTGTCCTTCAGAAAGGTGTGCTTCTATTAACCTATTACAGTTGTTGGAATCCCTGCGAGAACCTTCCTACCCTTCTAATAAATTTCCTCTTTTATTTAAATTAAAAAAAAAATCACTGCAGAGGCTGTGGTAAAAGTGGGATTGGCCGTGGCCTCTCAGGTCACCTAGAGAGAGTGTTCGGAGAGGAACTGGGATGTTAGGGGGACCTGAGTTCAAATTCCTTCTCAACAAATGACTGACTTTATTTAAATTGCTTAAATTTTCTGTTTTCTCAGACCACTCACCTCTAAAATGAAACTCTAAATACTCCCTGGTGAGGTGAGCTAAGGATAGTAACTGCCCTGGAAACGGAGCATCCCTCCCCCAACCAAGCGACTGAGCCAGGTGGCAGGACCAAGCACAGTGCCTTCTGGAGTCCACCTTAGAACAAGACAAGAATGAGGGATTCCATAGCAGCCCACTTAGAATAATCCAAGAAGTGTTTGTGTGGGAGGTGCTAGCAAAAGCTTACAAACTCTCCGCGCCTCTCTCAGGTTTCTGGGTGCAGGTTTCTCTCCTTCCTCCCCCACACCCTGCGGTGCCAGGCCCCGGCGGGAAAAGGAGGAGGTAGGAGTGGACGCCTCGCCCCTTTCTCCAGCCTGGGAGGAGCCAGCGAGCGCCTCCGGCAGCCTGGGACCGCTGCCCACCTCTACCACGAGGGGTCAGCAGAGTGTCGCGGCTGCGGCGAGAGTTGGGGAGGTGGCCGGAGCGGGAGAGGGACTGCTAGGAGTGGCCGGGAGAATGCCAATACATTTCCTCATTACATTGTTTGTAGAACCTTGCGTTTGATTTCTCTTTAATTGTCCTGCTTCCTGAGGTGGCGATATCTCCAGAGGGAAACCCGTTTATCCCTAGCCCCAGGCCCAGAAGCTGGGCTGTAGCGGGGCTGGGGGCTTCCGGAACAAAGTTTGGAGCGTGGTTGCGTGCCTGGGCCACTCCCAGGTAGTCCCTGGGCCAACCAGCAGATGGGGCTGCCGGGGCTGGGAGGGCGGGGTGGGGTTTGGGGGGGAGAAGGGGTGAATCATCCCTCTTTCCCTGAAAAATCTTGGAGCTCAAGGAAGGGGGTGGGGGTGGAGCTCAGCGTGGATTGGGGGGCCTATCCCCTGGGCAGCCGGGCTCTCTTTTGTCTGGAGGCCCTACACTGTAAACCCAGGTCGCTGTTCCTTTGGCCTCTGCTCTCCAGCTGCCACGTGCTTGATACGCGCCCACACAAGCAAAGAAACAAAAGAGCCAAGCGATGGGGATGCCAACAGCCTCCTCGATATTTAATAAATGGAATTCCATAGCTGGGGGTCAATCGAGGGTGAACGGGCGGCCACCATTCTTGGGCTGTGCTCCCAGCCCCTCACATAGCCAGGGTTGGGGCCACCAAGCCCCAAGACTCTCCTTGGTGTGGATGCAGCACGGGCGGCAGGTGGTGTGTCCCGACTCGTTTCCCTCCCCCGCCGTGTCGTCTCGTGTCTTCGGCCCCGTATCCTAAGAAGACCCACCAGCTTAGCGGCTGGCTGTGGGGGGAGGAGGCCTGCAACATTTTTTTAAGGTGCGATTATAAATATACCCCGTGGATCGCGATTTCAAACGAACTTGTCAATCTGGGCGGCAGCGAAAGGCGATGAAGGCAGCTTTGCATGTATTTCGGGTGATGTGACTCATGATCATTACTTGTCTCCCCCAGGGAAGTAGTCTGCCCACCCACAAGTCACTGCTGCTCCAGCACGGCTGGGATAGAACAGACCAACTACCGCACCTCTGCCCAAGGAGTAGCCTCTTCCTTCTTGTTACTGAGCAACCCTCCCTTAATCGTGTCACTGCTGGCCTGGCCCCCGGGTCTACTCCTAGGCACCCCTATCCTCTCCCCCAAAGCAGAGTGCTCTGGACTTTGCTGCTGCAGGGATGGGGGCTGGAGGGATGGGGGCTGGGTGCACGCGGGACACACGTGTATTGGGGAGCATGCTCAGTGCAGGGGTACACCCACGTGGGAACTGCGCCTAGGCTCCTTATCAGCTCCCCTACTCCGCAGAGTCTCGGTGTGAAGTCCAAGAAGAAAGGCCATCACAGAAAAATGTCCCTGTATGTTATATTCTCACACCCTGGACACACACCTCTGGTGCTCAGAAACACCGTGGATGTATACAAGACAGATGTCAAGTGGAGATTACTGCACACACGCACAGTGGTCACTCCTTGGGAGGTCTTTAAAAACTGCCCAGATAGAAGCATGAAAGAGGGATAGATGTATTTTTAGCCCGGAGGCAAAGGGATGCTGCATGACCTCTCTGGCACCTGGGCGTCCATATTGTTGACGGTGTGCATAGTCAGCAAGGGTGTGACTCCACCTGGACACACAAATATGGACACATGGGGAGCCAGGGCTCACACCTCACCCCAAAGACAGATAGGCGGGTACCCCAAACCGCAGTCCCTTGACAAGCGGGGACCAGGGCCTCCAGCTCCTTACTTTCTTCCTTGATCCCAGGGGTCACTGTCCCTGGACCCGCGCTCCGTGGGCCACTCTCCAGCTCGAGAGTGAGGAAGATGGGACTGTGAGGGTGACTTACTCTGCCAGGAGAGCGCCGGGGGCCGCAGGCGACACTGCCCCTTCTGGCCTGGCCGCGGCCGCGGCCCCTTTAAACACCCCCGCCCTCTCCCGCCCGCGTTCGCGGCTTCCTTTCTCCGGGAGGCGCGGCCGGCAGGGCCCGGCGGCGGGGCGGGGGCGCAGGCTGCCCCTCCCCCTGTGGGCAGGGCCTGCGCCGCTTCCTGCAGGAGCGGCCCGGAGCCGCGCAGGGGGCGGAGAGAGCGAGCGGCGAGCGGCGGCGGGGCGGCGCGGGGCGGCGCGGGGCGGAGGGCGCCCGAGGGCGAGCGGGCAGGCGGGCACGGCGGGTTCCGGGCCAGCCCCGGGGGCGGACGGTTGGCCGGGCGCGCGGAGCCTAGCCGGGGCCTTGCCGGAGCCGGGCCGGGCAGCAGGGGCCGCCGCCGCCCGGGCCCGCCGCCCGCGCCCCCCACGCTGGCCCAGAGGGCTGTGGCCGCGTCGCCGCTGAGGATGTCCCGGAAGGGGCCGCGAGCGGAGGTGTGTGCGGACTGCAGCGCCCCGGGTAAGCAGGCCGGGCCGGAGGCGGGACCGCGCACCGAGGCCGCCGCCGGGCGGGCGCCGGGGCCTGGCGGGAGCGCCGTGCGGGGCCGGAGGGCGGGGCGGGGCTGGGCCGGGGGCTGCGGCCTCCGAACTCGGCCCCCGCCCGGGCTGCTGCGGAGCGGCGTCCTCGGCGGGAGGACCGGCTCGGGGGGCCCGTCTCCCCTCGCGTCCGTGGACAAGCGGGGAAGGACATTCCCGGCGCCGCCTCCCACCCCAGTCCGAGGGAGGCGGGCAGCTAGCTGCTCTCCCCCCGCTCCCATCTCTGTACCCAAACGGAAGCGCCAGCCTCGGGTGGCAGGAGGGCTGTGGCGAGGCCGGCAGTGCTTGGGAGGTGGGGGCGAGTGTGGGTTTGTGTCATCCTAGTGCCACCCCCGCGTCTTGCACCTGCTGCTTGCATGGTCGGCACGCCCGCTGGGGTGGTTGAGGGCAAGGGGCAGAGAGCTGGGTAGAGGGGCAACGGGACCTGGAATACTGTTTCTCTGGGAGCAGATGAGGGGGTGGTAGTCTTAGGACTCCCTGGCCCCGGTTCCCAAGACTGGGGCTCCTTGTAGGGCCTGGTGGTCAGAGCCGGTATGAACCTTGACTTCTTCCTCTGAGGCATCCCCAGGCCGCCTGGTGACTGGGAGCAAGTAGTCTGCTTTTCCTATGCCTCAGGAAGGCCTGCTTGGGAAGGTGGGCTTGGCATTGCCCCAGGCTGAGCTCAGACCCCTCCAGGCCCCCTAGCCCAGTCTGGAAGTGGGTAGGGAACAGCACTAAGGGGTGCCTAGATTCCCCAGATCCGGCTGGCTTCCTGGCCTGCCTCCTCACTATATTCACCTTAGTGTTTCACTTCTCCTTCCCAGCAGTCAGGTCCACGCTGATGTGAAGCCCCCTGACCTGCGGAGGAAGTGGTGACCTGAGAGTCTGCTCCCTTACGGGGTGGGAGAACACTGCCAGTGATGGTGACTGACAGCTGGGCCTCGTCCACCCTCTCTTTAGAAAAAGAGCTAACTCCTCGGGAGACCTCCAAGCAGGCTCAGGGGGACTGTGGGCACAATTAAGTGTGAGAGTGCCGGGTGCTGTTTTGTGGGCCCATAACTTCCAGCCGCCCTTTGGACAGGCCCAGAACCCTAACAGGTTAGACCCACAGATGCTGGTGGTTCTGACGGCTCCAAGCTTGAGAATTTGGGAACTGTGGGTGCCCGGCGGAGGCGTGGCACTCTGGGTGGTTTTGACCCTGACGCCTCCCCCCAGAGCTTGCATGGCCTAAAGAGCCCTGAGGAAGCTGGGCTTCCTGGGGGTATGTGTTCTGAACCCCTGCTAGCTAGAAACTGGGGCTCCTTTTCCCTGACTGCACGCAGGTGTGGGGGTGGGAGGACTAAGAGGAGAGCTTGCCTTCTATATGTCTATCCTCGACTGCTCTGCACCTTTGCTGGGCAGGCCTGGGTGGGGGTGGGTAGGCTGCAAGGGGTTCTTAACAGACAGATACCCTGTCAGGGGAGCCCTGTTGCCTTTGTTTCCAGCCTTGTCTCTGACTCACAGCAAGACTTCCTCACTCTGGGCTTCAGTTTCCTCAGCTGGGAAGCAGAGAAGTTGGAGTGGAAATGTTTTTTGAGGACTGTCCCACCTTCAAGTCTGGGGCCCTGATTCTGGACTAGAGGGACATAGGTCAGCATCAGCAAGAAAGTTGCCCTTTCTCCATTGCATTTCACTGTGTGGCTGTGGCCTCTGGATACCCAGTGGGCTTGGGGAAGAGTGGTGTGTATCTGATGGGTTGGAATGCCCAGCTTCTATACTCAGTCCTCATCCCACAAAGACGTTTGCGCCCTAGGTACCTCCTTTTCCCCTGATCCAGAATGCAGGTCAGGTAGAGGCAGGTGGTAAAAAAGGTGAGGATGGTGAGGTGGGCAGGGTGCTGGCAGAGTTTTATTCATCACCCCCACCCAGCACCTAGCAAACTGTCTGGCACATGGCAGTCACTCCCAAGTGTCTGCATTGCTTTTCAGGACCCCAGCTAGCTGCTTGGGGCTGCCCCGTACCCTCACCCTGGGACGCATGGAGTGGCTTTCTCAGTCTGGGAACTGTAGCAGCCCAGGTAAGGGGCATGAGGGTAATCAGCAGTCTGGAGCCCAGACCCAGAGCCCCCCACTTGGTGTTCGCCTCCTACCCAGAATCGTAGGCTTCTCTCACTGTGAAAGGAACCCTGCAGTCCCAGCCCTAGGAGTGGGGTCCTGGCCGTTTTATGTTAATTTGGGAACTCTTGGAGGTGAAAGGTAGGATGCAGCCTGACTCCAGAGGGCCCCATCCTCCCTCTGCTCCCAGGCCTGGGCACACAAGGGACACACAAGGGACAAGTGTGAGTATGTTGTGAGGCAGCTAGACATGGCATGGCTGCGGTGGCAGCTGGTGCCAGCTCGTCAGGCACCATCTGTGTCCTTGTCTGCTTTGGGCATCTAAGAGGGGTCAGGGAACCCTGAAGAGTGTGTGTTCTCTCCTTCCTTCCCTTCCGTTCACCCTGCCCCAGTCCTCGCCCAGCTCTCATGGGCCTGCTCCTCACCCTAGCGGCCTCCATCCTCCTTCCCGCTTTGGCCACCCTGGACACGGGTGAACACTTCAAGGTGCCCATCCTGTACGCACTTGAACTAGCAAGGCTGACCACCAGCTGGGGACATTTGGGAACCTGCAGGCTCATTTGTCTCTTCATAATGTGGACTGTGGGGTGGGGGGAAAGGGCGGACTTTCTTCCTCCTTTGTTAAGGCATCACTTACGAACAGTGAAGTGCCTGCACCTCTTGTTCAGCCTGATGAGTTTTTGCGTGTGTGTGTGCGTGCGTGTGTGTGTGTGTGTGTGTAACCAGTACGCTGATCAGCAGCCGAGCATTTCCATCACTCTGGGGGGCTTCTTGTCCCTCCCATTCATCGCCCCCCACCCCCCACTGTCCCTGCCAGAGGCAACCACTGTTTGATCTCTCTCCTCATGGATCACTCTTGCCAGCTTTCAAGACAGTGGGCTCCTCCCTCCTGTCTAATGAAGATCTGGTCCCAGCTCAGGAGAGGTTGGCTTTTATTGTAGCAGACCGGTACCAGCCCTAGAGTGGCTTTGGGTGGTGACATGAATTCACCTTGGTAGAGGCTCCATGGGGTTGGCACTGGTCGACATCACCCCAGGACCTCTCCTGCCACTTGCCCACACATACCAGAACTCCACCCTGGCTGACACAGGGGGTTGGCAGGATACTGAGGAGGCCGCCACATCCTCTAAGCCTATGTTCTCTGTCCCTTCTGCCCCAGGTTTGATCCAGGCATCCTCTGGGGCGCGAGGGTCCCTTAACCTTAAGCTACAATTTTCAGAAACCCTTCCTGGCGCTTCTGCTTAGGAACTGGTTTAGGTAGGGTTTAGGGCCTTTGGTAAGGCCAAGACCCCTTGGGTATAGGGAGTGGGTGGTAGGGTCTCTGTCACTCAGAACTGGCACCAGTGTACCCCAGACCAGGACAGTGCCCCTGTGGTGGAGAGGGAAGACCCTTCCTCCCAGGTGGGAGAGTGCCGGCCAAAGCCTTGGGCCACATTTCCTGGATCCTGGCCTCTCGGTCACTACCATACTCAGGTACTCACCATGTCCAGTCTGGCCCTAGATATCTGGCCAGTCTTCTCAGGCTTGGCCTCTCCAGTAGGGCTGCGGGCCTGTGGTGGAGGCCTCGGGGCAGCCCATTAATGATCCTGGCCTGGGCGGCTCCCCACTTACAGGAAACCACCATTTCAACAGGAGGAGTTTAGGGTGCGTCATTTCCAGCTTCCTGCCTGGGCTGCCGGAGGTGTGGTGGGCAGACCCCTGACCCAGTGGTGGCTGTGAATGGGGGGGAGGGAGCTTCCCATGCCTGGGGTCCCTCACTGTTTGGGTTGAGCTGACACTGACATGTGCCCTAGGGCTCCCCCTCTTGGCACAGATGGTGGGGTGCCTTTCTCCTGGGCCTCTGTGGTCAGCCCCTGGGAAGGTGTGCAGTGGGCATCTGGTGTGGCCCTCTCTTGCCCTTTTTGCTGGAGAATGCCTAAGAAGCCCAGACTCAAAGAGCTGAGACCCCTCGTTCACTTCCTGTTTCCATGTCATGGAGGGGACACTCACTGTGGGCAGAGCCCTGGCTGCACCCTGACTACAGAGTCTCCTCTATAGGGAACTTCGATGGAAGTCCTTGTGGGAAAGGGTCTGAGATTCACCTTCTGGTTGGAGAGGGTTTCACTACCCTGAGCCCTCCCCTAGGAGGTCCGCTGCTGGATTCCCTGAACACTGCAGGGCAAGGCAGAGAGCCGCCCCCACTCCAGGGCAGGGCTTCCTGATCCCGGAGACAGAGGAGGGGGCTGGGCAGAGCCCAGGGTCCTGGGAGAGAGGCTCCCTGCCCCCGCTCCCCAGCGGCACACAATGGCTGCTTTCTCCCCCATGACCTTTCCGCAGCCTGAGCTGTATGCAGCTGTCTCCTCCCCCTCTCCCAAGGGGCTCCGGTTTGGGTGGCATCTTCCCTGCCCTTGAGAAGGACCCCAGGAGCTCACACCCTATGCTGGCCCCCCTTCTTGTTTCCAAAGTTCGCTTCTCCCCAAGGAGTGGTGAGTGACTCCCAGGGCCCTTGCCCACTTGGGGCTGCCCCCTTTGGGGCAGGGGCAGAAGGACAGCGAGGGTGTGGTTACAGCATGGTCCCAGTGCCTAGGTCCACATCACAGCAACCCCACTCTGTAGCTGTGTGACCTTGAGCCAGCGCTCTAACCTCTGAGTCGCTGTTTCCTCATCGGTAAAGCAGTGGTAGCATTTCCTACACGGCCTGACAGTTGTGAGAGGTTATGGCGCACGTGGCTCCCAGCCGGTGCACAGTGGGTGCTCAGTCGGGGTTCCTGTGCTCTCGCCATCTGCCCCAAGAGGGGCTCCAGCTCAGTCCATCAGTGAGGCTGGCAGGGGCCTCCGCCTGCCAGCATGAGAGGCAGGAGCCTGCAGAGAGCTGCGACGGGTCAGGCAGGTGGGCCAGTGGCTCCAGCAGACACCTGCATACAGGAGATATGCAGTCCTAAGCAGGACACAGACTGTGTCTAGGCATGTGGCATGTGGCATTGAGGTTGCATCCACTAGGGGATTCCTGCCTCCCTGGGGCAGCCGTCTTGTCCCTGGGGAAAGTCTACAGGACAGGGGGCTGTGTCCACTGAGTCGGCCCCAGGGACCACAGTGCCCCAGAGGGGCAAAGCTGGGTAGGAAGGGGCATGACTCTGTCAGTCACCAGCTGTGAGCCTTTTGGGAAACCCCCCCCCACTGCCGGACCGCAGCTGCCTCAATCAGTGGTCTGTGGGAGCCCGTGGTCCCAGCTCCTTTGGGGGGTCACGTGAGGGCACGTGTGTGGTTCTAAGCAGAGTGCGGGCCCAGGAGGTGCTCAGGAGGCCCCCGCTGTCAGGCTGCGGCTGACCGTGCCCCCCGCCCAGACCCCGGCTGGGCCTCCATCAGCAGGGGCGTGCTGGTGTGTGACGAGTGCTGCAGTGTGCACCGGAGCCTGGGACGCCACATCTCCATCGTCAAACACCTTCGCCATAGCGCCTGGCCTCCCACGCTACTGCAGGTACAGGGCAGGGCCGGAGCTTCTTCCTTCCCCACAGAATGTGCCCAGACAGGCATATTTCCCCCATACCCATGCCACTGTGGGGTCTGCAGCTTCCAGGGAGCGTTGCTCACCTGGGGCAGAGTCTAACCCTGATCCTTTCCACCTATCCACTTGCCTACAACCAGGATGGGAGTCATACAGACTTAGGTTCTCACCCTGGCCCTGCCAGTTACTAGCTTGGCCATATGGTGCTGAGCAAGTCACCTAACCTCTCTGAGCCTTGGTATGCTCACCATGAGACCTGGAGTGCTTAACAGCACCCTCCTCCTTGGGTGGCCTGACTGGGTGGCGGTACAGTGGTGCCAAGCACATAGCAGGCCCCTTGGTATTGTTTCCAGCCATGCCGGCTGTGGCCTGCACTCAGAGGTGTTTCCCCCAGTGCCCAGGGGGCACCCTCACTCGGCATCTCATCCCCACAGATGGTGCACACGCTCGCCAGCAACGGGGCCAACTCCATCTGGGAGCACTCCCTGCTGGACCCCGCGCAAGTGCAGAGTGGCCGGCGCAAAGCCAACCCCCAAGACAAAGTCCAGTGAGTTTGGCTGGAGGAATGGTGGCAGGGGCCATGCTGTCTGGGACATGGGCCTGGGAAGTGACCAGCCCACTCCCCTACTCTGCTCCTCATTTCCTCCTGTGTGACCCATGCAGCCCCATCAAGTCAGAGTTCATCAGGGCCAAGTACCAGATGCTGGCATTCGTGCACAAGCTGCCCTGCCGGGACGATGACGGGGTCACCGCCAAAGACCTCAGCAAGGTTTGAGGGTCTCCACAATGGATGGGTGGGCCTCTCCTCTTCTTCTTACCCCCAAAGCCCTGAAGGCCTCTCCTTCATCACCACTGAGCCCTAGGCCTCAAAGTCAGCCAGGTCAGGCAGTGGGCACAGTGGGGGACAAGATTGCATGGTCAGACTGCATGTAGTCAAGGCCCCCTGGCTCCCACGTGTGCACATAAGGCTGAAACTCCCTAGGTACCAACCACAAGCTAGGAACACTTGGGCCCATCAGAGCCTCCATTTCCTCATCTGTAAAATGGGAAATAAATAGCATCTACTTCATAGATGATATCTGTTCCAAGCAGAGCATACAGCATGTCATAGATGTGACTGACAGCAGTTATTTTTAATTGACATTAACTCCTAGTGGGAAGCCCTCCTCCCTGACACCCAACTTCAGCTGGGCCCACTGGAGCTAGTAAGAGTCCCAGGAGCTGCCTGGACTAGGTGCAGCTTGAGGAGGGAGGGGCCTTGTACGCACACGTATTTGTTGCACACTCTGCCCCTTGCAGCAGCTGCACTCGAGTGTGCGGACGGGCAACTTGGAGACATGTCTGCGCCTGCTGTCCCTGGGTGCCCAGGCCAACTTTTTCCACCCAGAGAAGGGTACCACACCTCTGCACGTGGCTGCCAAGGCGGGGCAGACGCTGCAGGCCGAGCTTCTTGTAGTGTATGGGGCTGACCCCGGCTCCCCTGATGTTAATGGCCGTACACCCATTGACTATGCCAGGTGAGGGTCGACTGAAGGGTGAGGCTTGGGCAGGTAGGGGGGCGGGCTGCTGCTGCAGGGCTGAGCCATGCCCCCTCCCCACAGGCAGGCGGGGCACCATGAACTGGCGGAAAGGCTAGTGGAATGCCAGTATGAGCTCACTGACCGGTTGGCCTTCTATCTCTGTGGACGCAAGCCGGGTGAGCAGAGTGCAGGGCGGGCCTTGCTGGGCCAGGAGGTGGCACCCAGACACACCCCAGCAGGTGCCATGGTGACAAAGCCAGCTGGGGAACCGTGTTGCTAGGCAACTGGCTCCTGTGAAATTGCTGCAGGCTCTGGGCTGCAGCGCATTGGGGTGGGAGTGGGGGTGGGCACAACTTCCAGCCAGCTCCCTGGGCTCCTGGGGGTGGCCTGCCGTCCTCCCTGTCCCCTGACACTTCTGGGTGCAAAGCCCTGCTCATGGCAGTGAGGTGGGCTCCCTGTTGCTGAGGTCACACAGCCCCAATGACTTGGCATTTTTATTCTTGTTCAGATCACAAGAATGGGCATTACATCATCCCACAGATGGCTGACAGGTGAGCACCCACCTGTGCCCCTTCCCGGAGGCTGTGGAGTGCCATGTGGATGCCGGCCCCACAGAGCCTCTTGCCCATCCCACACCCTAGACCAGGAGCCCAAGACCCCTACCCTCACCCCTCCGCACCCGCCAGGGGCTGGAGGCACAAGCATTTCACAGTGCAGTCGTCACTGCCTGATGCTGGGCCCCAAAGCAGGCAAGGAATGTCAGCTCAGCACATGGCCGGCACACCCCGAGTCCCGCGGCTGCCCAGTACATAGGGCCTGAGTACGAGGACACCCCTCACACGCGCACTCGAGCTGTGGATCACCGCTTCTATTCCCAGCGACACTGACCCCACTGTAAAATCTTTAGACAAGACTCTACTCTTCAGTGAAAAGGTGGTCATCTGCAGGGTTTGACTGACTTTGGGACTACTGGCCAGACTCCTTTGGTGTGTTCAGAAATTGGCAGAGGCTGCGGGGCAAGGCGTGATGCAATCAAGGTGTTTCTGCCTCTGTGTTGAGAGGCCCCAAGCATCCAAGGCTGTGGGAGACACTCACGCCCCGCACAAGATGGATGCTAGCGCCACCTGGTGGCCGCCTCTGATGCCCACGTCTTCATGCCAAGCTGGGTCGGCTGGCCTGGATCTGGAGGGAGGAGGCTCCCTCCCTCTCCAGAAGCCAGTGTAGGTGGGCAGTTGGGGATGGTCAGGCCTGGCCTCCTTGGATCCCTGAGCCTAGTCCTCTTTTATGAGACCTCAAGACTTCTCCCTACTTCTCTGGTCTGGTTCTTCCCAGGGTGTGTGCCTGCACATGTGTGGTGTGTGTGGGTTAGATGGGCAGGTAAATCAAGTACCTGCCCAGGGCTGGCTGCTGTTCTTGGCAGTGGGACGCAGAGGTAACCTAGACATGCCCTCTGCCCTCACGGAGCTCACAGTCTGGAGAGAGGCAGCCCAGTCCAGCGGTGGGAGTGGGCAGCCCAGCAGGAGAGGCGAGGCATAGCCATTGGAAGAACTGAGCCAGGAACTGCAGGCCGCCCCTGTTGCGGGAGCGTGATGTGAGAGGCAGAGACCCCCAGGACGAGACTGGAACAGAGAGAGGTCAGAGAGAGGCAGTCTTGGGAGCTCCAATGAGCTGCAACCATCCTGAGAGCAGAGGGTTTCCAAACATGGACGTGTGGGGTCAGCTCTACCCCTTACCAGCTGTGTGACTTCAAGCAGGCTACTTAACCTCTCTGAGCCTTAGTCACCTTTCCTGGAAATGAGGGTGACAGTACCTATCTTTCTGGGCTGTTGAGAGGATTAACTAAGATACTACATGCAAAGCATCAGCAAAATCTTGAGTGGGCGTTCTGTGGAAGTGTGCTGAAGAGTCTTGTCGGTACCTGTTATTGCTGAGATGTGTTTAAGGCCAGGGCTGCCAGTTGTGTCAAAAGATCCCCCTGGCTGCTGGGTGGCAAAAGGATTGGAGAGAAGGGACTAGGAGTAGAAAGGTGGATTAGGAAACTGTTGTAAAAGCTGGGACAAGAGGAAGTGGTGGTAGAACCTGGGGCAGCTTGGCTAGACCTCGAGTGGGAGGGAGGTTTTAGTGACTCCCAGGAGCTGACGTTTGTACTCTGGGTCTGAGCTTGATGTGGGCAGGTGAGTGCGGCCCTGCTGGGTAATTGCTGCCTCTGTCCTGTTCTTCCTTCTGCTGCCTTCCTCTGGATTTAGATCTCGGCAAAAGTGCATGTCTCAGAGGTATATGTGCCTGCCAGGGGAGCAGGCTCTGGAGGCGGGGCGGGGGGCGCCGGGAGGCACCTGGCGCACGGCATCCAGGGTTTTGTCTCCCTGGGATCCCTGCATGCTGGGGAGTCGCTGGTAGGGGCCCGGCCACCTCTCATGCCTGGGCTCTCCCCTCCTTCCCATTCCCATCCGCCCCTTCGTCCACAGCCTGGACCTGTCCGAGTTGGCCAAAGCCGCCAAGAAGAAGCTGCAGGCGGTAAGTCTGCTCAGACAGGCCCCTAAAACTCGGAACTGCCCCCGTCTCTGACTACCCGCCCCTGCAGTTGTTCCCCCTTCCCCTGAACTGGTGGCTTCTCCAAGCTCTGACCCGCCTCTCATTCTGGCCTCTCAGTCTGCCCCCCACCCACCCACCCCTTGTCTTCAACCCTGGCTCAGTCCGTCAAGGGCTCCCAGGGCCCTACCTGTGCCTGTGGCCTAGGGCACAAACTGGTCTGCTCTCCCTCTGCCTCCCCCGCCTTGGGCTTGGCAGGGAGGCTCCTACCCGTTTCCGGTTCTGAGGCTGTGGGGCTGGGCAGCCCAAGGGACACAGACTGTTCCCTGCATCTTAGGACATTCTGGTGAGCTGGCCCTGCTGGCACTGGGGGCCAGATGATCTGACAGCCTGGGTCCCCCTCTTTGCCTCCAGCTCAGCAACCGGCTTTTTGAGGAACTTGCCATGGATGTGTATGACGAGGTGGATCGAAGAGAAAATGACGCTGGTGAGCCAAGTGGGCGTTGGAGGCCTAGGGTGGACGAGCTGAGTACCTGCCATGGCGAAGGGCGGGCCCTGGCGTCCTTCTGCCGGGACTAAGGGCACTGGGGCTGGTGTGTCTAGCAGGGCTGCTTCCCCAGCCAGGCAGTGTGCTGAGCCGGAGGCGGCCAGCCTGCTCCTCCTCCCTGGGACCGGGGCTCATCTCGGCTCTGGCTGCCTCCCACTTCGGCTCTCTCCCCAGTCCCACTCCACCGCCCTACATCACTCCTTCCTGGCCACAGCCAGATTCCAGCCCAAAATCTGAGTGTGGCCCAACAGGAGGGAGTCGCCTTGTCCTGTTTGTCAGTCCCCGGCTGGCCTCACCCAGCGTCACCCTGACCCAGCCATGCTTGCTTCACGTGTGCCAGTCTGAAGAGCAGCCCTGTTTTGAACACCAGCCCTTGCTGGCTCGGTGGGCATGGGGAGGGGCTGGGAAGGCTGTGCTCGGCACCTCCCCGCCTCCACCCGCCGTGGGCCTGGCCTCCGTGGATGAGCTGCTCCCTGCCCCCCCCCGCAGTGTGGCTGGCTACCCAAAACCACAGCACCCTGGTGACGGAGCGCAGTGCTGTGCCCTTCCTGCCCGTTAACCCCGAATACTCAGCCACGCGGAATCAGGTGAGGGGCTTGGGGGGGCCTGGATGATCTCCTCCCTCCCGGGGCCTCTGGCTCCGTGGCCCTGCCCTTCCTTAACGGCTGTTGTCTGGGCCCGGCTGAGGCCCGCTGTTCCTCACCCCTGGATGAGGCCTCCCTCGCCTGCCCCGCCTGGCACTGGGACTGGTGAATGGGGGAGAAGCTGTGCTTCGGAATAGCTTCTGGGGGCTGTCCCACCTCTTCCTGAGAGTTCCCCTCGGCACCCTGAGTCTGCCATCCTCTACCCCTTGTCCTGGCCAGGAGAGCTGGGCTGGGGTGTTCCAGCCGTGGTTAAATCAGATAGCAGGGGGCTCCCATGCCGCTTCATTCCCGCCCCTGCGCGTCAGACGTAAAGGCGCCTCTCATGTGGGCCTGGCCCTTTCTGCCTCACAGGGGCGACAGAAGCTGGCCCGCTTCAATGCCCGAGAGTTTGCCACCCTGATCATCGACATCCTCAGCGAGGCCAAGCGGAGGCAGCAGGGCAAGACCCTGAGCGGCCCCA
Source organism: Phataginus tricuspis (assembly GCA_029783875.1). Taxonomy (NCBI): domain Eukaryota; kingdom Metazoa; phylum Chordata; class Mammalia; order Pholidota; family Manidae; genus Phataginus; species Phataginus tricuspis. The sequence goes on along the minus strand of JAQQAC010006923.1, from coordinate 1,070,048 downwards.
CAGGTGGGAGGGCGTGCGCGGGGCGCAGGCCGCGGGTCCCGCTCTAGGGCGTCCTCTGTCATGGCTCCCTTTTGGGGGTGCACGATAGACGGGTCGTGCGGCTGAACCCTGAGTGACGGCCTTGCCCTCAGACACTCTTGAGCTGTCTGCGCGGAGCCAGAGTGACCTCGACGACCAGCACGACTACGACAGTGTGGCCTCGGACGAGGACACCGACCAGGAGCCCCTGCGCAGCGCTGGTGCCACCCGCAACAACCGCGCCCGGGTCTGAGTGCCGCCCCTCCCCAGGCCTCCATCGAGGCCCAGCTCTGCCTTTGGCACTGGGGGCAAATGGGATGGCCACAGGCATTCACCCCCTGCCGCGATGGCTGACTGGCTGTGTCTCTCTGCAGAGCATGGACTCCTCGGACCTGTCCGACGGGGCCGTGACGCTGCAGGAGTACCTGGAGCTGAAGAAGGCCCTGGCCGCCTCCGAGGCCAAGGTACAGCAGCTCCTGAAGGTCAACAGCAGCTTGAGTGATGAGCTCCGGAGGCTGCAGAGGGAGGTGAGGGCTGCAGCCTTGGTGGGAGTGGGGGCTCCCAGAGCCCCAGTGGGGTGCTGCCTGGACCCTCTGGAGTTTGACACCACTCCACACTCTCAGATCCACAAGTTGCAGGCAGAAAACCTGCAAATCCGGCAGCCACCAGGGCCGGTGCCTGTGCCCACACCTCCCCTCCCTGGCGACCGGGCAGAGCATTCGTCCGTGGGGCCTGGAGGGAGTGCCCACCGCAGGGATCGCCAAGCCTTCTCCATGTATGAGCCGGGCTCTGCCCTGAAGCCCTTTGGGGGCCCTCCTGGGGACGAGCTCACCACCCGGCTACAGCCTTTCCACAGCACTGTGAGTGCCCTACGGGTCTCAAGGAGGCGGGGACTCGGGGTTGGGACCACCACAGGGCCCTCCATGACACGCACTGTGCTGACCCCCAGGAGCTGGAGGATGGTGCCGTCTATTCAGTACACGTCCCTGCTGGCCTTTACCGGGTAAGCAGGGCCTGGAGACAGTGGGTCCACTTCTGCAGATAGGGTCTGTGCCCTGGTGAGGGCCAAGCTTTGTGCTAGATGCCCTGCACGGGGATGACTGCACTTGCAAGGCCCGCCAGCCCGTCTGCTGGGAGCGGGGCTGGGGAGGAGCAGAGATCGACCCCAGCTCTCCTGGATTTCAGATCCGGAAAGGGGTGTCTGCCTCCGCTGTGCCCTTCGCTCCCTCCTCCCCACTGCTGTCCTGCTCCCAGGAAGGGAGCCGCCACCCGGTAACGTTCCCAGCCCTGGTGCTCCAGGGACAGCCGGGCGAGATGTGGGCGGGGGCAGCGCTGGGGGTGCAGGTCCGGGGATACGAGCCTCACTCACCGCCCCTTTCCCGCACCCTCCAGAGCAAGCTTTCCCGCCACGGCAGCGGTGCTGACAGTGACTATGAGAACACACAAAGTGGGGACCCACTGCTTGGGTGAGGCACCCAGGGGGAGAAGGGGGAGCAGGCCCTGGAGTTTTTGAGGGTCCCAGATGCGTGGCCTTGTGACCAGAATGTTTCTAATTCCTGCCTCAGACTGGAAGGGAAGAGGTTTCTAGAGCTGGGCAAGGAAGAGGACTTCCACCCAGAGTTGGAAAGCCTGGATGAAGACCTTGACGCTGGGCTTCCCAGCACAGAGGATGTCATCCTGAAGACAGAGCAGGTCACCAAGAACATTCAGGAATTGTTGCGGGCTGCCCAGGAATTCAAGCATGACAGGTATGGGGTGGGGTGCAGGCTCCTGTCGGCCTCTGGGTTGCAGAGGGCAAGAGAGAAGATAGTGTCCTACCTACTGTCCCTGTGAATGTTCCTTCAGAGTTCCACTAATGTATCTCTAACCCTTCCCCACAGCTTTGTGCCCTGCTCTGAGAAGATCCACTTGGCTGTGACTGAGATGGCATCTCTCTTCCCAAAGGTACAGGAGCCAGAGAGGAGTGGGATTGGGAAGGACTTGGGGTGGGGCAGGTGTAGACAGTCTGCCCACCACCTTAGTGGAGACACACTGGGCTTGGTCATGGTCATGGTTTGAAGGCCAAGTCCCTCCTCCCTTCCCCCTCCAGAGGCCAGCCCTGGAGCCCGTGCGCAGCTCCCTGCGGCTGCTCAATGCCAGCGCCTACCGGCTGCAGAGTGAGTGCCGGAAGACAGCGCCCCCAGAGCCTGGCGCTCCTGTGGACTTCCAGCTGCTGACTCAGCAGGTGATCCAGTGTGCCTATGACATCGCCAAGGCTGCCAAGCAGCTGGTCACCATCACCACCCGAGAGAAGAAGCAGTGACTGCGCTCCCTGTGCCCTTGCCCGCACCCTGGGGCCTCACTGGCTGTGGGAGCTGGGCCACTCCAGACACTAATCTCCACCCCAACAGAGCCTCTGGCCCAAGTGCCCTTAGTGCTGCCCTTTCACCTGGCAGCCAGGCACCCTGGTGCCCGCCCCCTTCAAGCCCCCAAGGATGGGGAGGTGGGGTGGCAGGAGCTTCTGTCCCCCACATTCCATGCACCTGCCCCTGTACATAGCATCCTCTCCCCTTCTAGCGTGCAGGGGGCCTGTAAGGCACTACTCCCAAGCCCTTGCCCTCCAGAGCACCCTCAGCAAAGGGTCAGGTGGGGACACTCCACACGAGGTGGTTCCCCTATGTGCATCCCACCCCCATGAGCCAGTTCAGCCCTAATGGGGGCTGAGTGGGGGCATCCCCTCCTTTGTACATGATCTCTGTGGATGTCCGCACCCTGAAGCTACCAGCCCTCCTGCTGCTCTCCTTTAATGCCAAATGGCCCCTGCCTAGGGCACAGGCCCCCAACCTGTGTTCCCGGGGTCCCCAGCAGCAAACACTGGAAATTCTTTTTTTCTCTTTCTCCCACCCCTTAATTTTAACATTGTGGTAACCGAGTGTCCCTGCGTGTGCGCGTGAGTGTGAGGGGCGGCAGGGCCGTTCCGGAGGCCTGGCCCACCCGGAATCTTGTGAGGGGTGGGGGGCCAGAGCAGAAGCAGCATCGGGGACGGCACACCCTCCCGCTCCCCAGTCCTGGGGCCAGGGACCACCAGGGTAACCAGCTGGGGTCCTGCCTGCCGCCACCCCTCATCACTCCCCCAACTTGTACCCCTTCTCTGTGAACTTAAAAGGAAAACCACTTCCCTCCATCTCTCCACCCCCTCCCTTGCGGAGAGGGATATGCTGACTGGGGCAGAGACCCGAGCACCTGAGCCTGGGGCTGGCTCCCCGGGGTCCCCGACTCAGCTGAGAGCCCCTCCCCAAAACCTGAGGCCATCACCTGCACCTGTGGGATCTGGGTGCCTGGAACCTGGGCTGCAGCCTGAGAAGACTGGAGAGGCAGGCGGTAGCACCTCGCAGCTCTTCTCCCCATCCACCTCTGTCCCAGGGCCAGGCTCTACCTGCGTGGTGGTAGGTGGCCTGGCAGGACGTGTGTCATGTACATTTGTATCAAAAATAAATAAGTGACCATACGCTGTTTCTAATGCTTAAGAGAATCCAGAGGGGGCCTGGGAAGGTGGCAGACATGACAGACCCGGCAAAAGCACGAGACAAATGGAGATCGCAGCTGCTCCACACATGGACTCCAGGGAAGGGAAGCCCTTGTTTTTCAGCAAAGGATCTTAGAAAAACAGCATTTCAATAACTACATCACCATCTCTTCCCCCACGATGGCGGAAGGGTTTGTGTCACGCTTCCCAAACGCTGTGTCTAAGGCCTAGTTGGCAAGAGGAGAGAGGATGGCGAGCAACCAGGCTGATGTTAGAAACCCTCTGTCAAATACAACCTAAATGGCCGAGGACAGTGTCCTGGGTGGGTGTGTCTGTGTCGCAGAAGCTCTCAGCTCCACACTCTAGAAAAATAATTTAATTAGAAACACAGGCAAGGAAGGCTAAAACAGCCCTTTTTACCCCTGGGCCACCCCTTCGGCAAACCCCACGCTGAGCCCAAGTCCCTCGGCAATTGAGGCAGGACTCCATCTGGCCGCCAGGGGGCGGCCCCGCGCACGGTCCACGTGGCACAGGTGGCGGCCTCCCGGCGGAGGAGGAACCGCGCCTGCCATAGAGGCAAGGCTGCGACTGTCAGTCGGAGCTATCCGCATCCGGGCCGCTGTCGGGCGTGGGTGGGAGGAGGGGTCTCCGGCGGGAGCGCTTGACCCGGCGCGGGGGCAGCAGCAGCCTCCGCTTCAGCACAGCTATGGGCGGGGCGGGGGGCAGTCAGGATAGGGAAGTCATGGCGGCCGGGGCTGCGTGGGAGGGCGAGGCGGGGAACCTCTCACCAGCCACCGTGTCCTGGCCGTCCGCGGTGGGCTCCCAATAGATGCTCTCCCCGCGTCGGAAGTTTCGGTGCAGCCGCGTGCAGAGCGTTGCCAGGGTGAGCAGCACCAACAGGAAGGTTAGGGCCATGGCCGCCCAGGCGGCCTCCTCCGTGCGCGGGGTGGGGCCCCGGGCTACCCGCGGAGGTGCCGCTGCCCGCGGGGCTGCGGAAGCCTGACCTGGACAGGCACAGCCCCCTCGGCTGCTCTGCTCTTTGGGCACCTGAGCCTCTATCCTGGAGCTGGCATTGCTTCCAAGCTCCCCAGGCAGCAGGGAGACAGTGGGCACAGATGGGTAATTACCCCTCTCACCGGGGGTGCCCATCGTGGGCCGCTTGGCCTTCGAGCTCCATGGGGAAGCAGCAGGGCCCCTCAGGGCTGAGTGGGTGGACTGCAGACCAAGGGCAGCCCTCAGCTCACGCTTCTTGGCACCACCAGGAGAGCGCTGCCTGGGCCCTCTAGGTGCTGCCTCTGTGCCCGGAGGCCGCCAGCTGTGCAGAGTGAAGGCCAAGGCTGGGGCCTGGGGAAGAAGAGACGGCAGTCACCCTTTCCCTGCCTAGGTATCCCAATGACTCCACCACCAACCAGGGCTGGGCCAGCACCCCTCACCTGCACACACCCTCTCCGGCGCAGCCTCCCTCTGCCCGGCGCTGGCACCATGGGAGAGGACCCAGAAAGGCTGTCGGAATGGAACCATGCCTTCCTCCTCAGCTTCCTCCGCCGCTGCCTCTTCAGCCAGTGGGAAGCCCAGGCTGGCTCCACCCACGCCATCTCCAGCAGCACCCCCCATGCTGCCAACACCAGGGGCTATGAAAGGAAGTAACTGGTAGAGCTAGGATGAAGGTGGGGAGCAAGCAAGAGGAAGTCCCTGGATATTCCTTTCCCTGCACATGGGGCTGCAGCCTCTGCCAATGCCAGACAATCACTTGTCATCAACCACTTACTCGATCCTGAGTAAGGCTGGAGTCAGGAGCCAGTGAGGGCTCGGCCACACAAATGTGGGCCAGGAGGGCAAGCTGGAGCTTCAGCCAGGGGTGAGCACAGGGGTGGTAGAGGAAGCTGATAGCCTCAGCCTGCAGGAAAAGGATGGAGACATCAAGCCAGGTCTGGGTCCCTCCCTAAGAATCCCAAATTCTTCCATCCTGGGGGACAGTTTAAAGGGACACCCAGGATGCTACCTTCAGGGCTCGGGAAAGGACAAAGAGGCCTGGATGCTGGCACGCACTCCCTCTTGCCTCTGAGCATTCCTTTCATGCCTCCTCTCTATCAAGTGCCACCCCTCAAAGCTCACAACTTCCATGACCGAATGCCTGGATAACCCTGTCAGATTCAAGACCACACTCTCACTGTTTTTCTCTGCATCTGCAGTGATCGTCCTACAGGTCCCCAGTCTAGACTGTAAGCACCCCTCAAATGGAGACAGGTGTTCTGTTTATCTATCCTATCTATAGGTTCAATCTCCCCAAAGCATCCAAATACAGGGCACTCGGGCAGCAGGCGCACAACCCCAGGACGGAAGCACTCATCAGTTAGTACTCTTTGACGGAGCTGACCTGGTGCTCAGCGCTGTGCCAAATGCTGTTGAAGATGCCAAAGGAGAATTCCTGGGCTCCTCGTGCAAGGAATGTACAGAAAACTCAGGGATACGGTACAAATGCAAATGAACAAGCAACTAATAAAACTCGAAATGATTAGCTGTTAAAATTACAAGAGATAAGTTATAAGTACTACATGAATTTGGAGAAGATGATAAATAAGGGCTGATGTGATCAAGCAAGTTTCCAGAGAGAGCTGACTGCTGCACTGGGCTTTGAGGATGGATGGGGATGGGCGCTTCAGCTCCAGGTCAGGATAGGCCGGCTGCAAGAGACGACATTAGTAATGGAGGAGAACAAACAGGAGCAAAGATACAGCAGGAGCACCGACATGCGGTGAACTGACCAACACGACTGGAGAGGAACCAAAGATATGGAGAGGTCAGATAAGGCTGAAAAAGGCCTGAAAAGCCAGCAGGGGGGTATGACCATGATAAGGTGGAAAATAAGGCACCAATGAAGGTTTCCGAACAGTGGACTGAGTTAATGAAAGGGCTGTTTGAGGAAAGGAATCACATAGGTGACAATAAGGTCTCTTGGCCTAGAGCTATTACATGGATCAAAAAAAAGTTAAGATATTTCAAAAAGAAAACCAAAGGGACAGGGAAGCTCTCTGACCACTGGCAATGAAAACAGAGAAGGAATCATGCAGTTTGAAGCCTGGTAACCTGAGGCACACTCCTTACACAATACAGCTTCCTGCTGTTCGAAGTGCTGTCGTGTACTACTCGTTTACTGTTGGTGGGTAGGGACATTACTAATGTCATCTCTTACAGAGAACTGGGGCCCAGAGAAGTCAGGAGACCCCCACAGTAAGACAGCAGAGTCAGGGCAGGGGGTGTGTTTTCCTCCACTACCCTCGGCATTCCCCTTGCAGCCTCCTGCCCGCACAGCCAGCTACTCAACAGCATTCTTGACACAGCGCTGCAGAGACAGAGCCCCGAGGCTCCCTGTACTGGGACTGAGACATTGCCTCTTCTGAGAGGAGTGGTAAAGAGTGGAGCTGGTCAGCAGACAAGGCAGAGAAAGCCTGCAGGGAACTGGCTGTTGCAAGGGCAGATAGTAAGGACGGCTTCCTGCTTGGCTTACCTGCCAGGGGCTCATCCGTGTGAAGGTCACTATTGGTGACACCTACACAGGGGGAAAGAAGAGAGCTTGGAGCAGCCGGGGGACTGTGTGAGGGGAATGAGAATGGGACAGCAGGCCCCAGGCTGCCAGGTTGGGGTGGAGACATTGACAACAGGAACCGGCAGAGGTCCTCAGACGATGACTGTGGAGGGGGCGGCAAGGCCGGAGCGGCACTGGGCTACCCTTTCACACCCCTCTCCACCTGCCTCCAGGCTCCTACCTGTGGGGGCAGCGGCCACGGGCCCTCGGGACAACGGGCTCCCGCCTCCTCCGCCGGCTCAGCCACCACCTGTGGGTCCAAAGCCCAGAAGAGCTGGGGCGCTGGCCTCCTCAGGCCCAGCCCTCCGGGGCAGGGCTCGGAGTCCCCTCTCCACACGCCCCTCCTTCGAGGACGACCTTTCGGCACAGCGCTTTGAGATCCCAGGCCAAAGCCTCCTCAGGAGCGGGTTGCCTTACCTCACTGGGACCCAGGAGCCCCGCCAGAGCTGCCAGGAGAAGCAGCCGGGGAGAAGAAGGAGGAAGCGCCATCCCGGGCGCGGCCCGCCGCCCCGTAAACGAGGGAGCGCGCCCCGCCCTGCCCCCGCGCCCCGCGCCCCGCGCCGCCCGCGTGTCCACGTAGACCCCGGGCTCGCGCGCGCCGTCCCGCCCCCTACCCCGGACCGCGCGCCCCGGCTCCCCAGGCTCGCCCCGCCCCTCGCCCCGCCCCCGCAGCGCCCAGCCACTCTTGCCCCGCCCCAGTGTCCGCCCACAGCCGCGGACAGTGCGCGCACGCGTCCTCAGTCCGAAGCCGGAAAAGTTTGGTGTGAGATCCAAGTCCGTGGCACCGCGGTGACGCCCCCTGTTTGCCAGTGCGTTTGTCGCAGAGGGTCTCTGCGGGCTGCAGAGCGCAGCTGCAGCGTCTGGGTGGGATCATGGAGTAGGGGTGAGGGCGGGAAATGGGATCCCTGTGGATCCGGTGGCCCAGGAGGGGAGACCCGTATGCTCCTCCAGCAAATCCGCTCCAGACCGGTCAATGTGATCGGCAACTACAAGAGGGACAGAATCATAAAGTCCGAGCTGCGGAAGGAAGAGGGTCCCCCATCTACAGCTTCACCTTCAACCCATCGTACTCCTGCCCTTGCAGGAGCCGGAGGAGCCACGAGGGTCTCAGGCCTCCATCTTACCCTGGCCCAGAAGTCCCAGGAAGTAGGAACAGGGCTGGGGGCTGCCTTGTTCCCCACGCCCGCCTCAGCTCTCGTCGTTCGCTCAGCGGTGGCCAGGGTGTGCCCAGGGAGACATTAGTCACCTCGAAATGGAAGGGTCACAGGCCTCGCCCCCAGCAAGGAAGCGCTGACCGGACCTCCCCAGTAGCGGAGTGGAGGCTCTGCTGCCCTCTTCCCGGTGCCCTTCTTCTTGGCCCGGCTCAGGATTTTGAGGAAAAACGGGAACGTGGGTGGAGGGTGAGGTTGAGATGCGCAGCCCAAAACTTCGAAATAGCCCACGAACGTCTCCCACATACCTGGGACCTACTAGGGCGTTTCTTACTCTTCCCCTGTTCGCCAGTAATTGCCAGTTATTGAGCTGGTGGAGAGACGCATCACAGGGTCACAGGCACCACGCCACCCCCACCCCCACCCCTCGGCAAAGCACTTGAGTGCGTCTTTTTCCCAGCTTATTCCCGGAGGGTTGGAGCTGTTTTTTCTGGGGAAGTCCTTCCTGGTGATCACGATTGAGAATTTCCTCTATCTCGAGCCAGGCTGCTGGGGGAGCCCCACGCTCGGGTGGGATTGGGACTGCGCACTGATGCAGCAAGGCAAGGAGCAGCCCCCGGCGCTCCAGCCTCCCTCCCACTGCAAACCCGCTGTCCGAGCAGGACGCCTGCCTTGGCGCTCGCTGGCAGGGTGTCGGACCCACCGCCGGGGCCGGTTATTGCGCAGATGCGGGTGGCCGCGGGGCCGAGATAAACTTGGAGGTCAGAGATCATGGCCGAGCCCGGGGAGGGAGGCGCAGTTGGTGGCTGCGGTGCAGTTGCAGTCGCCCGGCGGGAGCCGGGGTCCCGCACCGGGAGATGCGGCTTATTCACTTCTCCCTTTTGCTACTTATCAACAGCTGCCCCTAAGGGCGCAGCAGCGCAGAGCCTCCCCCGGCTGCAGCACACCGCACGGGGAGAGAGAGAGGGAGCAGGGGACTCTGATGCTCATCCCCGCACCCCAAGCCTCGGTTTCCAAGTCTCCCTGCTCTTCTGCCCTCAACACTCCACCGCTCCTCGGCTCGCCTGCCCTCGCCACTCCCTCCCGGCTCGCTGGCGTGTCCTCACTCCCTCTCCGTGGCCTTGGCTCATTTCGCCTTCTGCTCCTGCTTGTCGCAATCGCTGTACAAAGGGCCGGGGGCGGGAGTGGGGGGCGGATGAGGGGAGCCGGGCCCGAACTGGCTGCCTCTGCGTGGCCGCGGCCAATCCGGAGCGCGCCCCCCC
>JAQQAC010006923.1:1015774-1052624 GCA_029783875.1 Phataginus tricuspis | reverse complement strand
GCGGACCATTTCTACCAAAAAGAAAATGCACATCTGTACAGTCACCTTTACCAGCTGGTGCTGCCAGGGAGGGAGAGGCTTCTTCCTCATTGCAACCCTTGATAAGCCTCCACTGTGGGCATCTGTTTGGTCCGAAAATTGAGAGGACTATGTATATTTAAAATTAGTCACCGGCAAAGTGGCATAATGTCACTTTCAACATGATAATCTCTCACTAAAAAATCAGTCCTAGTTTTAAAAGAGCGTACGTTCTTGTCAACCATGAAAACCCTACAGGCTCAAGGGCTTTGGAAGATGAGAAGATGAAGGCTGCCAAAAAAGGAGGCAAGAAACCAAGCCAAAACCTAGGTCTTGCAAAATCATCATTTTCCCTTCACCAAAGGGAACTAGAAATGTACAAATTCATTGATGAACCTCAATGATAACATATCAGTTAGCTGATAACCCTCATTTTTATCTGGACCCCTGACTTGTGGGAATAACTGAAAGAGACTGCGAGTAATATATACCATTTCTTTTAGAAAAGAACCTCTTAGTTAAAATATTCCCTTGGCCACCAAAGCTGGTGTGTGCTACTACAGGTGTGCATTCATTTCTCAATGGTCTACTCAGAAATGATAAGGTTACAGCTTTTTTTTTTTTCTTTTTTTTAAATAAAAAAGCAATTGACTGAAGCATTTTTCTTTCTTTAGGTAAATAGCAAAAATAAAAATAAAAACCAACCCTGGCATTTGCACAAATAATGCAAATGGAGCGATATGGCCTTTAAGGTAAGGGCTTAAAGAAAGGAAGACAGGAGTGAAGAAAATCCAGAGCAAAAGATGTATTAGTTTTTCTTTTTAAAAATTTCTACAATAAATGTGCAAAAAAATCATGCTGGTTGAGGAAAACAAAAGGAAATGAGTATATAAAACTAAAGACATAAATAATATGTTTGGATGACTGGTAAAAGCAGAAACCAACCTGGGTTACAAAAAGGAGTATACATTCAAGATGCTCTTAAACCCAGTGGGATAACTTATGTTAAAACTGTGTTAATAGTTACATTAAAAATCTCAAGTTTGTTTTTAAATCTTCACAATACAAGCAAAGCTTTTTTAAAATATACACTATACATATTTCTCATAGTCTCTCCAAACTCATTAATGCGCATTGTTATCTTTTTCATATACTAAAACAAGGGGGATCTGAAAGCTAAACTGCTCAGAGTAACCCATCCATTACTAAATGTCCTAAGTTTTAAGTGGGTTAAAAATTTTAGCAGACTTACATAAATAGGATTTAGCAACACAAGTGTTAATTAAAAAAACTCTAAAGCATTTACAAATTATCAGGTTGGAATCGTCTGGGGAAGTTATGTGCACTATACTTTAAAATGCTATTTACATCAGACCATCGCTTTTGTAAAAATGTTTGTAAAATATAAAAAACAAAACTAAATAAATTTGGAGAAAACCTATATTCAAACATAACAGAGGACCACCGTAACAAGGAAAGGTACAGTAAGAACAAATTTACCTCCTAATGGAAACCCCATGCATCCCTCTCCACCTTGATCTTGCTCTGAGACCACCTGCACTCCTATAAGGCTGTGTCAAGTATCAAGTGTCAAGACAACGTGTAAAATACCTTCTCAGATAAATGACTGGCCCCAAGTGGGCTTTTTTTTTTCACCTTGTGTCTCTGGCTTGGATTTTTTTAGGACCTATGTAATTAATTAACTGGAGGGGCACTCTAAGAAGGCACAATTCCCATTTAATGTGGAATAAAAGGTGTAACATACAAAATGCTGTTGGGGACAATGGGTGATGGTTTATTTTAATTATGAAATGCAAGGAAACACATCTGGAATGGGGACCAAAAAAGAGCTACCTGGCACACACGAGGGCAGCCAACATCTTAAGCTAGGTAAAACTCACCTCTGAGAAAAAAGGGTTAGAAGGGTTCCAATACCTGCCTACCCCAGGTTTGTTTGTATGTGCTAGTCCTATGGACCAGCCAGAATCTGCAAATGTTAAGCAGTTACATTCTTTTTAATCACATAATTCACTCCATGACCATGAGCGATTTATAGTAGCAATAATATTCATGCTGAGTCAATGTATTTGAGGGCTCAGGAAAAGCAAAATATGCCACTGAGAGAAACCTGTTCCCATACAACTGGTCTTCATGCTTTCAAGTGGCCCTAATATACCTTTGATGCTAAGCCATGCCATGCAAAAGCAAAGAGCACACACTTTTCATTAACACTGGTATCCCACTTCTAAATTCCACTGACCTCAGAGTTGCCAGAGAAACATGAGTACTGAAAGCATACAAATGAGGGTTAATGGATTTTTTTAAATGCATTTCCCTCATCTATGTTCACCAGCCTTTAATACCTTAGGCTACAGGACCTATTAGAGAAGGGGTAAATGGGGTTAATGACAAAGGAACATATATAATTCTGCAAATAGGAAAAAATGCTCCAGAAATGGGATCAATGTGCCAGCAACAAGCATAATTACTTTCATTTACAAATTCAGCTACAGAGCCCAATGAACAGTTCCAAGCCATAATTTTATCACCTGCATCATTTATATAAACACCAAAACTCTTGCACTTTATAGATAAAACACACTTCTGTAAACATGGCCACTGGGGGAGGGAGGCTTCCTACCTCATTCATGATTCAGGACATGTAATCAGTATATTAAATAAAATGACTTCACTTCAAAATATTTAAAACCTGACCAAAGATTGAGCTTCATTTCCCCCTGTTTAACATTTAAGCATTAATTCTAAAAATGTCACCTAGGATGGTTTCAGGGTTCCATGCTAGGACCACAATGGGCAATGACAGCAACTCCTCTCTAGCTGGCACAGACTTATAAATTTTAGTACAAAAACAAAAAATACAGAAACTAGGTCTATTTATTAGCTACATATTTACAGATAATTACATGATTTTTCACTCACAATTGCTAAAAACTATGAGTGAAAAGGAAACCGTGCAGGTTGAATTACCCGTACTTTGGGGGGAATCCTTGGGCATCGTGATACCCTTTTTATTCATTCAGAAGCCTCACCTTCTCTCCACTTTTCATGGCAAACTACCTACAGATGTCCAGACTAGTATATCCAGTGGGCATCCTGTTTCAGAGAAGATTAACCTTTCTCTCTATGTAAGAATGTCTTGTATATTTAAAATTAAAACAAACCCAAAACAATTAAGACACATAAACACAACAATCTCTGAAACCTCAGGATTGCTGGGACACAGGTAACAGTGATGGTGACATAGTAAATGGCTCCCCAGTTTGAATTCTCTGCCTTTATTTTCTTTAATGAATATCTTCTATTTTTGGGTGAGTGGGAGGAAAGTGCAAGTTTTAGAAACCCACAACAGGCAGGTAAGGTGCACATTTTGTATTTCTTGTGATCTGAAGACTACCATTAGGCCAAATGGTTTCTCTTCCCTAGTATGAGGGAGATTTGTAAATCTGAATATAAATGAGGGGAAAATTAGTCAATGTGACTTTAAAGAGGGCTACCAGAATTCAGTAGAAATTATAAATGCACAATAAAGGAAGAGTTCTCAGCTTCAATTTCTTTTTCTAGATGGTGTTCAATAAAATTACTTCCTCACAAATAGTCATTTCCAATGCAGACCTATTGCAGTGATTTCAGAAAAGTGCAGACAATATAACCAGACACACAGCAAAATAGACTTCAATCAGTAGTCCTTGTACACTAGAGGCAAGTCTGCTAACTGTATAGCACACTCTTCATCCTTTTAAGGAATCTGAGCATGGGAAACTTCCAGTTCTTACCAACTTAGAGGGCCTGTTCCAAGGCAATGCTACGAACTGGCTGGGAGCACTGTCATGTTAGATGAGGGAAAACAAAATAGCGAGTTTGTTTTTCTTTAATAATGATCTGTAAGCAGCTCGAAGATGGCAGCCCAAGATGTGACTTTTCTCCTTAGAGGAAGAAGTTTATCTAAAGAAGAACCTCCTTACATCACTAATAGAGATTAATACTTATATACTTAAACATATTATTTCCTGACTTGAATACACACTAGACACTTCACATTGTGAGAATGGGACAAAAATATACAGGGCCATCTGAAATTCCTAGAAAGGGCTGCTGTGTTGGGCCAAATCTGTGCTTGTGTAGTAGTGGCTCAGAAGGGGTGGAAGGTGCACGAAGAACTAGTAGCAAGCTAGAAGATGCAGCTAGAGAGAGAAAACCCCATGCCAATAGCATATCCCTCTCTCCCAGTGGCCATTGCCTATTGATTTTAGTTTAGGAGAACCTTAGATGCCTTAGCAGTAATTCCCTTCTTGGCTGTTTTGGTCCTTAGCAAAATTTATAATCATTAGTGTTAATGGAGTACAGAAAGTACAAGGATCAATGGCATCACTATGAAAAATAGTCAGCACACATGAAGATTACGTGATTGGTTATCATCTTTGCAGAGGAATCACCACCACTGTTTTTAAATTTCCACGGTTCATTTCTCTCTGCATCACTTATCTTATACTGTATCACAACACAGGCCCATGGAAACACTAACTGGCTCCATCCCCAGTACTATTTTACCGCATTGCAACTTATGGATCCACATTTTACCCAACTTTCTTTCCACCCAAACGAGTGCTAAGAGGGTATTAAAAAAGAGAAGATAGCATCTAATGACCATCTTTTCATAAACATCAACCCAGAGTACTCACTCTTAAGAAACACATGCATTCTTGCCTTAACTGAGGACTGAAATAACAAAGTAACACAACCCTAAGTGCCCTGATGGAAATGTACAATATGAGATACATCCATCTATCTATACACACATATAGGCACTCATATGTATATACAATATATACATACAAATGATAATAGCTATACCAAAAATGTGCATATTTTTTAAAAAGCCAGTAGATCATGGTATAATACAATTTATTTCCACTAGTGAATGGCACAAATGGAGAAATGCAAAAGAGGTGTTTCAAGTACAATAAAGTTATTTTTCATAGGTGAAAATAAAGAGTATTATTCCAGTGTCCAACAAAATGTACTCTATAAAAGTTTAAAATGCCAGACATTTAGTACTTAAAGCAGAAAGTTACTAAAGTCTGCCTTATGGTCTGAAAAAGACACTCATTAATAGAGCTTTTGATTTTTGAAAAGGGGGTGAGGAATAAGATGAGGGTGGGAAGGAGTGTCAAGGACAGTTTCTCAGTGTACTGAATGGTGCTTACCTGATGTCTAGGCAGCTGAACATCCTAATGATTATGCTAAAAAGTTCAATTTACGGATAAATCCTTGGCCTAGAGTACCAAGAATATTATACCTGTGGGTGTGGCTTCAAATGCAGGGCTATTCATCTCTAGGTATAGAAATTACTCAAAAGAATGGCAGCTCTGAATAAAAATAATATAAAGACATTTTTCAGCTAACCTTATGTAACAATGAAAATACCTCTAGATACTGTAATTTGGGAATACAGCTGATTTTAATAAAGGGAGAAAAAATATGTATGAAAGGAAGTGAACCCAGTTAAGGAATATTTCAAGGTGTGAGGTTTTACATTTTCAAAATGCTAACTTAACAAAAAGGGAGAGAGAGTAAACACAAGAAATTCTTTACTGCCAAGTTCTGGATACCAGACATAGCATTTGCAAATTTCTGATATGCTGGACAAATTTCCCATATTTTTTATTTTCCTAAACACATATATATTAAGTGAACACCAACACCGCGGAGGAGGTAGTAGTAATTTAATCGAAGGTTGCCATTCGCACACTGATTGAGAAAGTGCCTGCTTCTTTCTTTAGGATCGTTCAGAATCCTTCACATTTTCCTGCTTTTACTCTTTGATGATTCCTACCAGGACTGAGATTCCTCAGAATTTAATCTTACAAACACACACAAACCAATCTGAATAATTAATCTTAATTAATTTGAATCTTTTGGCAAACTCTATATATTTTAATTAAAATTAACTTAATGGAATAATCCAGGTGTAGTAATGTAAAACTGGTTGCCACACAATTCAATCTGATACAAAGCCTTACTGGACAGACATTTGGAGTCAGTATTCAATCATGATTTTACAAGTACATATACTCTGCATGAACTTAGTAACTCAATTCAACTAATTTACACCCATAAATGGACTTTAATATGTATCACTGGTAGTTTTTTTGGTTTTAAAGAGTTTTATATGCAAAACTGATATGCTTCAGTAGTGTAAAGGAGTCAGATCTAGTAAGAATTTTTTAAAAGCTATCAAATTTCATTATATCTTGGGACATTTTAATAATTCTAAAGCTTGGTCCTATCACTTTCCTCTAAACATTTAGATATTTCAATTTGTCTGACATACTGTACAATATTTGAATGCAGAAGAGATACTGAAAAAATTAAAAATCCCTTTCAATAGATACAAGTACATGTTATGTTCACCTAAAAACTGGTGATCTCAACCATGGCCAAGAGGACGATGTACCAGAGTGCTACCTGAAACACTTCCTAAAATTGCATGTGAATTCTGTGGTCTTGGTTTTAAAAATATTTACATTAAAATATTAATTTTTCTTCCAGTTACCTTTAAAGGAATGATAGAAACTCCTAAAGGGGTGGATTCATGCAGACTGGACTGACATACCCGGAGAAGACTTACACTGGTTGAGAAAACCAAGATTTAAAAAGGTGATTAGTCTCGTGTAGATGGATAGCATCACTGAGAGGGACTTAGAATTCTACCTTGGAGCCCTCTGTATGTAAAGTAGGAATCAGTTAGCAGCAGGGTTTCAGGTCCTTCAAGACAAGTGGGGAGAGGACAGGACAGTAACTTAAACTTTGATCACTCACTGGAAAGGACATTTTGTTCCTTCAAGTCATATTCATGGCTCCCCACCCACCTTCAACTCAGTTTCCACACTGGCAGTGGAATACCAAGTTACATCTGATTTTCAGCATTGGGTTGATCCTTCATTGCAAAACAAAACAAAACAAAACACACCCCTCTCTGGAAAAAAAAAGTTAGCTTTAGTCAAGCGATTTCCTGACCACCATAACTCACTTTATCTTTTTTTTTTTTTTTAATTTGCCAAACTTGCTAGATCCTTTTCAGTAGTACTTTAGCACCGAGGCTTCAGACTTCTGGAAGTGGTGTTTCTCTCGTGTGATGTTAACATGATGCCAAACAGTCACTAAGTCTCAAGGAACTAGAAATTTGTAACGTACTGCAGCAACAAAAACAGCAATTAAAAAAAAAAAAAGAAGAGGACCTGCACATGCAGCAAAACCTACAGTGGTGCTGAGGGTTAGTCAGCAGCTGGTAAAGTCACTGGCTCAGTGACTCCTGGTTCACTATGGCAACTAAGCACTTAAATAATTCACTATTCTACTTGTAAACAGGAAATCCCTTAAGCCAAAAGGGGGTAATCGAATTATGTCTAAGCAGTGTGTGAGAATTCCAATAGCTGGCGGCCTGTAAACACAGCATCAGGCAGATACCTCCAGCTTTTGATTTGTATTGGCTATATGTCTTTGTTTTTGTATAACAAAGTAAAAGTACTGTTTGGGGTCTTGGAAGTTAACAGAGCTTAGCTCAGCTAGGGTGAGGTATCACAGTATACGCAACCAAATGTCAGGATGCATACAGGCATCACCTCCTCGCGCTGCTATTGTACATCCCATCACTCGAGCTTTCAGGGCCCCTCTCACCCTTTTGGTCTTCCCCTTTGGAGGCTCACAGGTTTGGTGATGCAATTCCCACAAAACTTGTGATCCCCTGAAGTTCCTCCATCTCACCACGCCACAAAGAAGGCACAATTGAAGGGACCAAAAAATTAAAAAAACACTGACAAACTTGCAGCGTTCAGAAAAAGAATTAGGTTGTTTTCTACTCTCTGAAAAAGTCAATGCAACCCTTTAGTGTTCATGGATTTCCACTTTCTTTTTTACTCCAAATGAGGTCAATTTAATAAACAAGTCAGACCAACATACAAAATACATTGGTGAGGGGATACAGGTGTGTTTCCATAATAACTTGTTTCAGCATAAGCTGCCTGCTGTGAGTCGCTCACAAGAACCTGGGGTATCTGGAGAAAGGCTATAGATCTTTTCACAAATTTCTTAGGATAGAGTTCCCAAAAAGTGATGACTCAAGCCACTTTGCTGAATTCTGTTTTTGCAGTTTTCAGAAAATACCCCCTATCTAGCCAGTTTCTTTTTACCACATGCATTATATGTGTGTGTGTGTGTGTGCATATTTGATAAACACACATACACACCAATTCCCCTTTTAAGAAAATTTCTCCAAAAGTTAAAAACAAAACAAAACACAAAACCCGGCAGCCAAATACTATGACATCCCAATTAGTAAACACAAAACAGAACGCTTTACAAAAATGAATAAAATATACCATATGCACTCAGCTTCCACACGGCAGTACCCAAGTGAGGAGGCTGCTGTGATGATGTCTGTAGGCAGTTTCTTTTGGCGGTCAGCTCCAGTGGAATTGCCATTCTCAATTAAGTTACGTGTAAGACATGTGTGACCCATTGGATATTTGTGAAGTGACACTCGTGCTTCTGCTCATGCCCTGTTCCGTCCGTCCCCCGGAAGCTGTCCGCCTCAGAGCCTGAGGGCTATTGCGGACTCCCATACTGCTACCTCGGGGTACCCCTTGCATTGGCCCAGAAGGGTGACCCCATGGCTGGGGTCCACCTTGCACTGGATGTCCCCAGGCTTGTGGTGGGCCACCTATGGGATGCCCCCAGTGAGGTCCTGGACCCCCAGTAGGATTGTGAGGCCAACCTGAAGCTCCCGGATAGCTGTGGCTGAATGCCTCAGGAGCAAGATTAGAAAGGACCATGTTACTAAAACCTAGTCTCATGCTTTCAGAGTCGAAAGCTTCAATTTCTCTGGCTTGACGCTCCAGCAGGCTTCGTATTCGTTCAGTGCGTTCATTCTGCAACGTCAACATCTCTTCTTCAATCTGTTGTGGGTTGGGGGGGAAGAAAAAAGAAAGCTCATTTATTTAAAAGAATCTATAAACTACAGAAGCAATAATTATTCTGGTTTAAAGTGAATCATAAACATGTCCGCTCTGGCTATTTTAAAGGATGTACATTTAAAAATCAAAGAGATGTACTGTAGGAATCATATGTAACTTATATTGCTAAAATGTGTAAAATCAAGTTCTTAAAAGCAAAGGTAATAACCTGTGTGGAAATAATAAATCAAGGCAATTATCATCAATGGCTACTAAATCCATTAGGTAAAAAGAATGAAAAAGAAAATGTGTAAGGAGAATCTAGCCTTATTAAGACATACCATAATGTCAACTCTAATATAATAAATATGGTATTGGTGTAGGAACCAGCAATTAGTAAAACAGAAACAGAATGAAGTTTGTAAGTTTTTAATGCAGGACAAGAGAACTAATTACTTTAATGGGAAAAACAACACAGGTACAAGTGGCCAACCATCTGGAAGAAAATAAAAATGGAACCTCATCTGATACCATATTCCAGACGGATCAGAGCATTAAGTGAAAAACAAACAAATACTATAAAGTTTCCATTAGAAATTTAGGAGACTCTATGTACTTAGAAATTAGTGGTTGGGGAGCCATCATAATCAGTTCTGGACAACTCAAAGGTTAAAAAATAAATATACCTAACTATAAATGTTTTTTAATGTGAAAAAATACATAATAAAGTTAAAGAGAATGGGAAGAAGTTGATGGAGAACTTGTTAATGAATGAGAATACTGAACCCACTCATCAAATATCACTTAAAAGTAGGACAACTAGACATTATGTATCTTTTGATGTGATGCAAAAGGAAGTAACACAGTAACCCTTATGAAAATTCCTTGCAAAAATTTTTAAAAGGGAAAAAAATTTTAAGTAAATATCATGCCCCTAGATCTAATTACCAGTTTACAGGAAATGTAAAGATGAATGCATTAAATAACACCATGAGGATGGAATCAGCCAAATCCAAATGTGAGAATTCCTACAAAGCAAATGACCCAGTCCACAATAATAAAAAAAGGGCAGGGGAGACTAAAAGGCTTAAAAGAAAATCAAATGCAATGTCTAGACCATGTTTGGGCCCCAATCTAAATAAACCAAGAAGACATATTTTAGATACAAAGGAAAATTTAAGTATGGACTGAGTATTAGGTAATCTTAACATTTATTATAATTTTGTTAGTTAACACAGTGGAATTAAAAATTGACTATGTTAAAAAGTAAAAAAGTCCTTATTTCCTTATCTGTGTTTGGAGTGAAATGATTCTATGCTGGGATTTGCTTTAAAATATCCCAGATACTCTGCCCCACATTCTGCTCCCCTAAAAAGCTGCATGTGGAGGGGGAAACAGATGAAAAATTAGCAAGATACTGGTAACTGTTGAAGTTGGGTAATGAGTATTTGGGGACTTCATTGTATTAATTCTTAATAATTTCACTAATACTTTTTGTGTATGTTTGAAAATTTCCATGATACTAAGTTTTTTGAAAATAAGAAATAAAGAGAATTTGTAAAGAAGTATTCAATTAGGTTTCAAGATATTTGAGGACTTAAACCAATCGTCATTCTTCTCTACAGAAATCTAGTTCAACAAATGTTTAGTTTTTATATACATATTTTTTACTAAATTATCATTGATAATCTCATGAAGCTTTCACATGAGCAACATTGTGGTTACAACATTCATCCATATTATCAAGTCCCCTGTTATGTATCATTTTTAAAAGTGCCCTTAAAAAAAAAACACAATTTAGCATGGAAACACATGCAAATAAGAAACTGCCACATAATATGATAAGATGTAATAACAGATTTATAAGGTAAAGCAGAAATACAAAGGGATGGAGTAATTCATGCTATAAGGGAAGAAGAGTACGGCAAAGAAGTCTTCTCAGAGAAGGTGGCCGAGACTGGATTCTGAAGGAAAAACACAAGTTTACCAGAAGACAAGGGGAGGGAAAGATATTTTCAGCAGAGGGAATATGGGTAAGGGCATGCAAAGTGATAAAACGTGTGTGTGGAATTACAAATAGGCCAGAATGGACTTTGGTAGGGTGAGTTTGAAAATTATTAAACTTTAAGTACTAAAGTGTTACAAAGGTTTAGAGAGGGCATTTTCTAACGAAAGAGAACTTAGATTAGACACAATGCTTCTTCTAAGGGAAAGATATCAAATTGTTAACTGGTGATTTCTGAGTGGTGGGATTAAAGACATTTTAATTTCTATTTGTTTCTCTATAATTGCCAAATTAAAAAAATATGTATTTGTAAAATAATTTTTCCACTCTTTTAATATCTACATATAAAATACCCAATTCATATACAATTAAATTTATATATCTGTAAGGATTCAAATAACTTCAAATTTATCTTTTAAATCTTTTATATTTTAAAATTTCAAATATCCATTTATTAAGAACATTTAATTCAAAGGACCTGATAAATGATAGGCTTGTCCTGAATATTTAACTAATTTGAATGCCTTGTATATTATTTGAAGGAAACTCATGATTAAAGTATTAAACACATTAATGCTTATCTACTTTTATCCAGTAAGCACAGCTTCAATTTTGTTTGCTGAATTAGTTTTGTCATTTAAGAAACTCAGAATATTTTTCAATAAAAATAAAAACTGAGATTTGTGAAAGGTTATGTTAACCCCCATTTCTTTGAAAATATCTTGTTTATTACTGTAAATAAGAAAGGTGGTTTCACTGGATATAAGACTTCTGAGAGTTCTCTCCTAACCTATCTTCTCTGAAATCAAATGTGATATTTTTGTGTGAATATTATCAGTTTGAAAGGTCCTATAGGAAATTTCAATTGTCAATTCTTACTTAAAAACTACCAACCATGTTGTTGATACTAAGTGAAATATTCAGGGAAAATTAAAGGAAATGATAAACAAAAGCCCATTTATACTTTGGAAATACTACCACTTTTTATGCATGTATGAAATTCACATAGAATTTAACATTTATACTTATATTGTCATTTTGCTGAAATTTTAATGTAAATGAAGCAGAAGAAAAATCGCAGGAGCCCTCCTGTGGGCCTCAGCTGAGGCTTACTCTGCTGGTGCCCAACCTGGGGGACAATTCTTTGTTCATCTGGAGGCTGAAAGCAATCTTCAAACAGAATTATTATTCATCTAGAAACAACTAACATTCTCTCTGGTTCCACCTCTATTTTCAGATGACTGTTTCTTATCTGTACAACAAGTAAGCACAAAGTACAGAAAATATAGATGTTACAATGTTTTCAAATCATACTATGGGTATATCATGGCCTTGGTATTGCCAGCTGACTGATCCCAAACTGCTTTATAGTCATGTACTTCACTTGAAATGTAAACATGAGCCCTAAAAATCAAGTAGCAACTCAAAGCACTATAGATTTATTCCAGTTTCTTTTATTATTTTTAATACTAAATAATCTTATGCATGTCCATTATCAAAATAATATAAACCACAAAAAACCAATCTACCATATTAATATAGCCACTATAAGCATTACTTCAATTCACTTAAGTGTGATTTGTCCTTATTTTATTCAACACCTTATAAGCATTTTTCTGCATTAACACTATCTTTATAGCCATCGTTTAAATGGTTGAGTAAGATTTTATTAAGTGGCATGGTCATGAGCACTTAATTATTTTAGATGGATAGGTGTTTTAAACCATTATAAACTATGCCATAATTAACATATTTATGCATATTGCTTTTCCTGTATTCAGGATTTCTTTTCTCTGAATTCTCAAAATTCTTTGCTTAACATTTTCAAAGATCAATATACACTTCCAAATTGCTTTCCAAAATGCATTAACAATGTGTGAGAGTGCCACTGCACTTCTGGCGATGGTATCAGCCCTATGCCAACATTTTACCTGGTTTTGTAGACCATAAAGGCCTTAGTTCATATACTGAAATAAAACGACACCTAAGATACTAATAAGCACTCTTTAACTCTGAGCCACTAGGTGGAGCTAAAAATACAAATAAAACAGCACAAATATTTCATAACACTGTTACTGAAATACTATAGGATTTTCTTTTAGTGATAATTTTGAAGCATAAGAGATGGAACTTTGGATTAAATTTTAAATATGCAAGTTGAAATCAGGCAGATTTATGAATTCAGTACATGGGACAACTACATTTTTCTAAAATTTACATGTGTTTCTATCCCAACCTGAACGAGAAACATAATTGAGATATTTCTAGAGGCAAGTAACTCTCAAAGGAGCCAGTAGTAAAGACAGCTATGCCAGAGAAATAGCAACAATTTATTTAGGTGGACTTTTTAAGAATACATTTTTTTAATATAAATGAGGTATTCTATTTTTATAACAAGAACTGTAGAAAATAGACAAAAATCTATGGGCCAATTAATGGTCCAGATAAAATGACAATTTTTAATAGACAAAACCATTAGGCACGTGTTAACTTACAATGGACCAATGGACCTAAGACCATACCAGCTGCTGGGAACTTATGGCTCAGGAATTCTGGAACATAGCATTCAATTCTGGATGCAACTAACATTCTACTACTACTCAAAACAAATACCTTTCCTCTCTTTCTTACACAAAATCTTCTATCCATCGTTCTTTCTCCAACACACACACACATACAGCCTCAGTACCTTAAAGGATACAAGTGAATTTAGGGATTCTAGTTCTAATACATATGACAAAGAATAAGTAAAATAAATAAATACACATCTAAAAGTAATATTTTCAGCCTAACTCTTCATCTGTGTAAAACTGGTTTTACCTTCTGTTTTCTAGTAATCTACCAATCCGTACAGTTCCTGACCAAGGATGTATGAATAAAGTATATTCCTGACCCTTTCTCCTTGTCTCTCCCAAGCAATTACTAAAGTTTTTTCCTTCACAATCCAAGTTTTTCTTCAATTTCTTTAGGTACAACTAGGTAAACAAAAGAAGTGAGGAAGACAGAGCCAGAGCTATCCTTTTACAATTCAACTGTTTTCACACCACATCATTCCTCTAGCAATTACTACTTAAGTATATTCCCTTAATATATCAAACTCATTAATTTTAAGGTTCATTACTGAATCAGTAATTTTAAAGTAAGAAAACACTACCAAAACTAGAATTAAGGGAATATGGTATTCTGAAAAGAATCTAATGCCACCTTTGTCATCATGAAAATATATTTATGAAATGATTTTGATGAAAGCAAATACTAGCACAATTACTTTTTTCTATTACTTATACCTTTTGTTCTAAGAGTGCCCTGCGGAGGGAGACCCTCTGTTCAAGTTCCCGAAGCTCCCGATCATGTTGTGCCTCAGCCTGCATCTTGATTTTGCTCTGATAAGCGTTCAACAGCTCCAGTTCCTGCTGCAGCTGCATTTTCAAAACCTGGCACTCTGCCTCCTGTGCTTCATCCAAACGCAGCTGAAAGAGAGAAAGAAAACAGATATATCCTACTGTGAGCCATCTTGTCATGACCTGTGGAAAGGAGGGGGTGTAAGTTAAGGCAGACTACTCTTCTCTAGGGCACAACTGTTCTCTCTTACATCTTGGAGTAAACATCTCTGAAAAAGGAAAGCATAGCAACCAATGACGGCATTAGAAGAATAAAGCTATCATAAGCTATTTGGATGCCTAAATAATCATTATTTTTTTAAAGAAAAATATAGAATCTGATTTATATAAGGCTCTGAATCTCTTCTCTCCAATGGAAATAACTATAGAACAGGGACAAGCATGCTACAGCTTATGGGCCAAATCTGAACAGCTACCTGATTTTTTGTTTTTGTATTTCAATAGTCCACTAATTAGGAATGGTTTTTACATTCTGAAATGGTCACATTTTAAATGGCTATGTAAATCCCCACATAATAACCTCAGTTTTTCCTCCTGGCCCACAAAGCCTAAAATATTTACTATCTGGCCCATTAAGAAAAAGTCTGTAAACTTACATAGCAAATATTTTGTGTCTGCACTGAAATGTGACCATCTGGATTCCCAATAAAGTACTACTTTTGAACACTGCTTAACAAAGCTGCTTCTCCAATCTTGATACGCTGTTGGTATATGTACTAAACACCTACAAGGCACCAGTAGAGAGCCTATGTAGAACCTCATGTCCAAATGTATCAAAGAGAATTATATATACATCAGGCATATTTCCAAGCAATGCTGAGAACAAGAAGAATATGGACCACCATCACTATTTCCCAAGGTGCAGCAGAGTTTTCATTTCCAACTTAACATTTTTATTGTTGGGATTTTATTCAGGTGGTGGAAGGAAAGGGGCACTAAATTTGTTTTGCCTAAATAAAATAAACTTACGGCTTGAGTGGAGAGCATTTCATTAATGCTGTGGTCATACTGCTCAGCTAAGATGGCTAACTTCCGGGTCTGCTCCTCCTTAAGCCGTTTCAGAACAGCTTTGTGCTCACTCTTTGGTGTAGTCTCCAGTAAGTGATTTCTCAATGCTTTGTACTGTCTGGTTTGGATTTTGCAGGTATCCTGGAACTGCTTTTTTATTTGGAGTTCTTTAGACTGGAAAGAAAAAAAACAGATATTTATTTATTTATTTATTATTATTATTTTTTACAGTTTATTTTGGTATCATTAACCTACAATTACATGTGCAATATTATGGTGATTAAACTACCCCCTTCATCAGGTCCCCCCCACCAACCCCATTACAGTCACTGTCCATCAGCGTAGTGAGATGCTATAGAGTTACTACTTGTCTTCTCTGAGTTGTACAGCCCTCCCTGTGCCCCCCCACCTTACGTCTGCTAATCGTAATGCCCCTTTTACCCTCTTATCCCTCCCTTCCCACCCATCTTCCCCAGTCTCTTTCCCTTTGGTAACTATTAGTCCGTTCTTGGGTTCTGTGAGTCTGCTGCTGTTTTGTTCCTTCAGTTTTTTTTTTCTTTGTGTGAAATCATTTGATACTTGTCTTTTTTGGCTTGGCTTATTTCACTGAGCATAATACCCTCTAACTCCATCCATGTTGTTGCAAATGGTAGGATTTAAAAAACAGATATTTAATTTTTAACATTTGACATTTGGCATAGCATATGCTTACATGAAAAGGCTACAATAGAAAAGAAGAGGAAACAAAAACTCAGATCATAAGCTTGCAGGTACTTCTACACTTGGGTCAAACCATTGGATTCCACGCAATTTTATAACAAACTCTAAAACATAAGAATACCAAGAACTTCATTTATCACAGGGCTTCAAGCAATACTTATTTTGTTTTTAATTTAGTGACCTTAGTAAATATTAAAATTAGCTTTGATTACTGTGTGTATTGATGGCAGAAAATTACATTCCTTTTCATGCACTAAGTGTAGTAGATATAAAAGAATTTAATTGGCAAGACAATATTTTATCAGATCTCTGAAGCAGAAAATAAGAATATCAACTCTTTTACTTATCTAAGACATTTTGCTCCAATTTCTTTTAATGACAATCGCAACTGTAAATATAGTCTGTGATAGACCCCATAAAAGTAGGGTACTACAAGAACGGACTAATAGTTACCAAAGGGAAAGGGACTGGGAAGATGGGTGGGAAGGGAGGGATAAGAGGGAAAAGGGGGCATTATGATTAGCAGATGTAATGTTGGGGGGGCATGGGGAGGGCTGTACAACTCAGAGAAGACAAGTAGTGACTCTATAGCATCTCACTACTCTGAGACAGTGACTGTAATGGGGTTGGTGGGAGGGCCTGATGAAGGGGGTAGTTTAATCACCATAATATTGTACATGTAATTGTAGATTAATGATACCAAAATAAATTATAGAAAAAAAAAGTAGGGTACTAGTAACTTACTAATATTGTTATTACAATTGTCTTTTCCTTAAGATACTGAACTAGGTAGAAACTACTTCCTAAGGGTTTATTCTTTAGCACCAAGAGCAAAAACCTGAAAGTCAGTTAACTAATCTTTCAAACATCAAAGAAAAGTTATGAGGCAAGGGAAGGGACAACCCTTCTTGTGGTAATGATAACAGACATGAACTACATAAACATTTTTGAGATAAAATAATTTGAGTTCAGAAAGAGAATAACTCTGGCTTTAAATCACAGGTTAATTATTCTATGAACTCGAGTTTTAACAAAACTTAGTACGATGAGATATTTTATAAGGTATACCCATCAAGCCTACAAGTAACAACATTCATTTACTACAACACAAAGGCAGAACCTATAGTTGAAATTATTTACCTTAATATATAGACTGCCAGATATTAGGTGGTTGATTCAGTGTGCAAATGCATGTATGACCAAACACTCTTGTCAAGGAACTAGTTCAAACTCTTTGCTCCAATACTACAAAATCAAATATATATCTTTTTCTACATTTTACACCAACTGAGGTACTAAGTCATAGTCATGTACCTTTATTCTGTGAAGGGTCAAGAAATGTCTAGCTAGAAAGACAAACTCTTGGTTTAGTTATGCTTAGCACTGCTCTTAAATACTGTGCTTGATTAATAAAATTCCTCCAAGTTAGCCAGGAATGGAACAATGAAATTTAGAATTCTCTTCTGACTTTGTGTAACAGCCTCCATTCTTTAAAAAACTTTTAAATATTCAAATATTTTGCCAAGAAAACTATAGCCACTCCATATCACTAGCTAATGACAAAAAGGAATGCCCTGAACTTTTTTTCAACAAGATTAATACTTATACCAAGAATAAACTATATCCCTCAATGTTTGATTCAAGTGTAAGCAGGATAAACATGTTACAGCTATTTCTTAATCACTTAATACTGACAAAACATCACCTGATGGCAGAAATGGCAGATAGACAATAGGTGTTTACCCAAGTCACTCCAGAGAAATGGTGCCCCAATGTCTACAAATACTGGTCAACTTACCTAAGTATGCAAACTGAAGTCCTCCTATCCCCCTTTAAAGTCTTGGAGAAAGTTGGAATAATTGCAACTACTGAAGTTGAACTATTACTTAGTAAATAAAAATTTACCTAAAAAAGTTGCAAGTGTTACTTACATAAATGAAATGACCTGGTATTAAAATAGAGTCTGTTTTCTCCAAGAAGGGACTAGGGTTACCAAAGGGAAGGGGTTGGGGAGCATGTGTGGGGAGGGAGGGAGAAGGGGATTAAGGGGCACTATAATTAGCACTCACAATATAGGGGGGGTCACAAGGAAGGCAGTACAGCACGGAAAAGACAAGTAATGACTCCATAGCATCTTACTACGCTGATGGACAGGGACTGCAATGGGGTGGGGGTGACTTGATGAGTGAATGTTGAAACCACAATGTTGCTCATGTGAAACCTTCATAAGATTGTTTATTAATGATACCTTAATTTTATTAAAAAGTGTGTTTTGTTCAAATTGTGCAAGTAGATAACTATATACAACTAAGAGGAACATGGTGATTTTCTTTCCCACTAAAGTAACAGAACAATTTCTTTTATGGAAAATCTTGAGCTTATGTATCATGAGAAGGAATCTTTCTATCTGAAGTCTATGATTGTGAAACATTACTTTTGCCCTTGATTTTTTAATAGTATCTGTGAAAATCAGACTAGTGTTTACAAGCTTTCAAACTGACAAGGCTGCAACAACAGTGAAAAAAAAGGAAGGGTTAAACAGTACACAACTGACCTATTCTAAGCCCCAGAGAAATGAAGTTGTATCAGATTTATGGTCTGACCAAAGAAAACTAACAAGCTTTTAGTTTGGTTTACTTCTGGGTGCTGCTCACTTTAAAACTGTAATTAATTTTATATAGACATGCTTTAAATACTTTTTGGTGGGAAAGTCTATTGTGTAACCACTACAAAGACAAAATAAATCTGGAAAATCATTATAAATTCTGATTCTTATAAGCATTAACTAATGACAGTTATGTGGGTAGTCAACATATGAGCCACTCTGTAAACGATGTTCATTAGCTGTTTTGAAGATATAGCAAAGCAAAATTTTACTTAGATTCACAAGAAAGTGTGAATCTTAGCTTTGCTTCTGTATTTTGTTCAGGACAACTTGTATGAATGGAGTTGAATAGGAATCAGAGATACCACTAGGTATGGTTTAGCTTCTGGTTTTGACACAGATTACTTCTGTGACTGAATTTCACTTCACTTTAGGAGAGTTAATCAGGTAAGTGTTGTTACCTGATAGTGTTATAGTTATACTGTCAAAGAGTTTGAAAAGGGGGTAAAGAAGATACTGTGGGACCTGGGTCTTATTGGAAGTAAATAAAAGTTTAAAATGTGCAGACATGTATAAGTTAATTGAGGTACTACTATGGATGAAAAAATATATAGTGAGTCACTTTGGTTTTTGTTCATTAAGATTCATGTGACTGTACTTCACATATTTATTACAAGTTATAAAATTTGAAAATTCCTTGGAATTGTTAACTCTGGTTGATTATGGTAGAGGGGGCTGGACCAGGTGGTTAAAGGACAAGGAGATGGAAACCTTTAACTTTACAATAAATACGCTTTGGTATCTTTTGAATTTTGTATCATATGAATAAATTCCTGTATGCAAAGCAAATATAAAATTTTAAGTCCTTTGATATTATATATCACCAACACTTATCTTTTCTTATTTGTCTACAAGAGGGCATATAATAACTTGCTTCACTCTGATGTGCTAATTAAAAAAATACTCTCTAACTTGAAACATGCCCTGGTTTCCCTATGCTACCAGGCAGAGGAAGAATGGGAGTAACAGTGTGGTAATTCCACTATTCCTCTTACGGTTAGTATAGACAATGACAGGAGAGGGGGTGAGAAGGCATTTTTCATTCACTGGTTTCTGTACTAAGAACTTACTGCCTCTTTTGGATACAAATCACATTCAGAGAAAAAAAGATTCCAAAACTATAAAACTTGGAACAACAGAAAGAAGCCAACAGGTTAGTATGTTGATATATAGATTGTAGTATCAACATTGGACATTTGGGTACACTTAAAATAAGAATTTTAAATCTTATTTATGACACTTTCCACAGTTAAAAAGTCCTGGCCATTTTTTGGTACTCTGCTGAGAAATACAAAAGCTACAGACCCTCTACATCAAAACTAGCCAAACATGCTTAAAATGAGAAGAAAAAAAAGCTTATTCAATTTCTTTATGACAGACATCTGGCTTAGACTTTTACTGTTTACATGATCCCTTTTATCTGTTCTCCTTTGTCAAGAAGCTTAGGCTAAAGGTACCTTCAGACTCTTAGGCTGTTGTCGAACCTCCATGACATGCTTTCGCCTTAGTTCTCGTTCTCTTCGTTTATTATACTCCAGCTGGTTAGTGAGCTCAGTTTGATGCTGCAATCTGATCAACTCACAGCGCATCTTCTGAATTGTGTTCAGGTGGCGGAACTCCAGTTCTTGCATGGATTCATGCTGTCGCAGCAGCATTGCATGCTCTAAGTCCTTTTGAGTCTGCCTTTTATTTAACTCCTAATTTATAACAAAAGACAAAGGCATAATTTACTGACGTACAACGCCAGGAGAAAAAAAATCCTAAGAAACAGAATAACCAGGATATAGATGTAATCCTCTGATTTAATAATGGCTGCACAGTAAATATTAGAGTTTTATTACTTTAACTGTAGAAAATGGCAATTAGTAGCATAATTTCCTTATCTGTTCATTTACTATTTATACTATTTTTAGCACTAAGCTTAAGACATATCAAATCTGTCCCAAGAGACTTAATGTCCTTTCTACTCTCTTTCCTTCATTTATGTTTCCTAATTTTGTATTTGAAGAGGACTTCTAAGTCATCCTTTGAATTTCTTCAGAGTATACATTCAATTCTATTACATGCAGTATACCCAGTATCGTGTAGTGGTTAACAACACAAGACTCTAGGGCTAGATCGCCTGCTTTCTAAATCCTGGCTCTGCTACCGACAAGCAGGAAGCCCTTGGGTTAATTACTTAAACTCTCTGTGCTTCAATTTCATTACTTCTCAAATGGAGACCATAACATAGCTGTTTCATAAAATTAATGTGAGCATGAAATGAGTTCATAAGTAGAAAGCTCTCAAAATACTTACCTCATGATCAATAAATGTTATTACAATTTTTTCAGTTTAAAAAGATCAATGTACAACACACACACACATACACTCACACACTCTCTCTCTCTCTTTTTCTATGTAGAAGTAAGTCAAACTTGCCGCCTTTGCCTCTGCTCGCCCTTTCTCCAGAGGCCAATTTGGTGCACATGTTTCCCAACCTTCCCCATGCTTATTGTGACACAACTATTACACAAAAACATACAGTTTTAAAATTGAATAACAATATATATTATAGGTATATAATATACTTTGCTTTCTTTACCTAAAAATATAATGGACAAATATCCAGATCAGATCAGGACATATAGATCTTTTTTTTTTAAGTTTTATACTATGCTTCTGCTTTGTGATGCCAAAGTTTTTCCATTTTTTGCTTTAACGAACATCGACACATGATACAATACATAATTATGTTATTATTTCTTTAGGATAGAATTCTACAAGTTGATTTCATGGGTAGGAGATACATGCAAATTAAATTGTAAAAGCTGCTGAATTCTGCTCCAAAATGGCAGTATCAATTTATATTCTTACCAACACTGCCCACTTTCCCATGCCACTATTAGGACTTACCAATTTTTTAGACTGTTCTTATCTAATTGATGCAATTGTTTTAATTTTAATTTCTTTAATTATTAGTGAATTTGAATATTAGTTATATTTGAAGCTTATTTTAAGCCACTCTTGGAAATAAATTGAACTATTTTCATAGGTATGCCTGATGATGAGAACCATTGTTTTCATTGGCATAAGAGTTTCTACATATACCCAATGAATAATTTCATGATTATAAAAATATGTTAAATGGTAGTATATACCTTCATGGCACCCATTTCAGATGAAAAGGTATAAATTATCCAATTAATTTTCTCATATTTAAAAACTAATGCATCTTTCATTCATGGATTTAATATTTATTAAATATTTACTTAATACATATTTATTGAATACCTATTATGGGCCAGCCACTAGATATAAGTAAGGCCTGGATATTTCTAGCCACCGAATATAAAAGCCCTGAACAAAACCTGGGACTTCATATAATTTCCATTCTAGTAGGGGAGAGAGAGATCCCCATAAAAAGTGTGTGCAGGTGTGCATGTGTGTGTGTGTGTTTGGACTTCATATAATTTCCATTCTAGTTGGGGAGAGAGAGATCCCCATAAAAAGTGTGTGCAGGTGTGCATGTATGTGTGTGTGTGTGTGTGTGTGTGTGTGTGTGTGTGTGAGAGAGAGAGAGAGAGAGAGAGAGAGAGAGAGGAGTGCAAGAACATTTAAAGAAGGGAGAAGGATTTGGTGATCAGAACTGAGGTGATGAACCATGTGGGTTGGGTTTCTAGAGAAGAAGGAATTAGGCAAAGGGAAGCAGAAGTGCTCTAAGGCGCTGAGGGTGGGATGTGACTGACATATTTTCAGGAAGATTCTGATTTCACACCATTTAAACATACCTCCCTGACAAGGTCCTGCTCCAAGTTATGGCGCCCAAGTAACATCCTTCTTTTGAAGCGACGGCATTCCAGCTCTAGGTACTGTCTCTGACGTTGAAGAAGATTAGCCTCTTCCTCTGCTTGGAAATGCTGTATATTCTCTTTCTGCTTTGAAAGCCATTCCTGTTTTTCTTTTTTGGGGGTGCTCTGGTTTTCATTCAGCTCCTGGCATGATAAAAAACAACTGAGTTCAAAATACATAAAAATTAATTACATGAATATTACCATTTGGTCGCTGGCAATCTTCAGTAAAAGTACTGATTTGTGCCCTGTCTCACGGGCAGGCAGGGCAAGACCTTAAGGAGGTAGGTAGTATTTTTGTGTTTGAATTATCCATGAAGTAGGACAAGAAAAGAGAAAGCATACACTAGAAAACATGCATAATTTTTAGCTTTGCACAGCTCTATTTATGATGGCTCCTAGCTTTGAAAGCACACAATTAGTGAATGAAGTAAAACATCTTTCTTTAAATCCTTCCAAATGAGTTTAGCTTTTAGATTACAGTAATGGGAATACATAGCAGGTTACACTTTTTAGAGTTGGAAAAAATCTCATCAATGAACCTCACTCAGCAGGGTATATATATAGCAAGGCTTTGTGCCACCAATGTCCTTAATAAGACATATATCTAATTATAAGTCAAATTCCTACATACACAAAAGCACTGTACCAAAGAGATTATGGTTATTTTATTAATTTATCTGTGTACTAATAATTAATTACATGGAGTAAAAATTTCAGTCCATCAATCTGTAAGAGGGGGTGTAAAGTGGGGAATTCTTGGTGGGTGGGGAATTTCCTTGGCAAAAGATTTTGAAAAACATGGTCAAGTGATTCTTTGTGTATATGCCTGTATTATCTCTGTCTGCTCACTGACATCCTTAAGTTGAGAACTACAAATTTATGTGCTTTTTATATTTATGTGTTTGAGTATCTTGTCAATGAGAGTAATAAAGAATTGGTTTCTTTCTGAATAACAGGTGAAGAACCATAAGGTCAATAGTCTCTGAAAAATCATCTTATACTTAGGAAAAATGGCTGAATTATATTCTCTGCAATATAATAAGTATGCAATATTTGACACATATCATTTCCCTCTTCTGACCACTATCCTGAATAATAATCCCCTTCCAGAAATTGCCTTGGAACAACTATGGCTTTCCTCAAAGTTAGACTACATCTGTGATAAAAAGAAGTTCGACAAAGCAGCACATAAAGGGCAAACGCACATGAGATCATGTAGCCATAAAGACATAATGAGCGTGCTTTCCTATTAAGGAAAATGTGATGAGCAGAAATGCCTCTTATCCTTATTCTGTGTTAAAATCAGAACAAGAACAAATTATTGTAATATGAGCCCAAAGTAAGAAAGTATGATTTACTTTTAAAGGAAGAAATGTATGGCTCTTTTTCACAGCTAAAATATTTTTATTTGTAGTGACTCAGTTACTTAATAAGTGCTTATACAAGCTAAAGAAAAATTTATCCTAATGGTTCTATGAGTAGATCAATATTAGATATAATCAGTAAGCAGGTAAGTGGCTTCAAAATTTTTATAAAGTAAATACCTCCTTAAGCTGTTCCTTTCGAAGTTTATATTCTCTCTTCTGGGACTCCAAAAAGCTATTCAGTTCTTTCTTCTGTTGGGCCTGAATATGTTGCTGAAATTTTTTCTCCTCATTGGACATCACTTTAGCCTATAGGAAATTTTTTAAATGAATCAAATTAGCTAAGCAGATAAGCTTCAAATCAGCAGTTTAATACACATTAGCAAGGATACTTCCTCCCATCTAAGAATATAAAATCAGTATAATCATTACCAAAACAAGAATATCCAATAAATTAATAATAAATATTACTCAGCATCCTCATTATTTGAATTTCAGAGAACCAGTAAGATGGAATTCATCTTTAAAATGCTGATCTTTTACAGGGTCAATGTTTTCACCTTTTTTCCCCCATTTAACTGGAATATGCTGCCTGACACCCCCAATAAAGCAAAACAAATGTAATATATTCATCTTCAAATTAAACCCTGACTTTTAATTTGTATTTTAAATAATATGAAAATGTTAAATATTAAATACATGTATAATATTATTTTATTTCTGATGATATATGCAATAGTTGACCCTTAAACATGGGGATTAGGGGTGCTGACTCCCAACATGGTAAAAAAATCCTCATATAACTTCACTCCCCAAAAACTTAACTACTAATAGCATACTGCTGACTAGGAAGTCTTACTAAAAACATGATAAAATATTCACACATATTCTGTATATTGTGTAAATTATATTATGTATTATTACAATAAAGAAAGCTAGAAAAAAGAAAATGATTTTTCAAATGGTTTTCCAAACATTTCCCAAGATCTTTATTGAAAAAAATTGTGTATAAAACGGCCTGTGCAGTTCAAACCTATGTTTTTCAAGGGTGAACTATATATATTCATTGTAGATCATTTAGGAAATACAGGAAAACACAAAGAAGGAACATCTTCCATGATTTTAGCAAGATAACCAATATAAACATTTTGGTTCATACCCTTCCTAATTTTTTCTAGGCATATATAGATATAAACATATAAACAAAATACATAATCATAATGCACATCCTGTTTCATGAATTGCCTTTCTAAATATGTTAGCATATATGTCTTTACAAATTATTCAAGAAACTACAACTCCCAACAGGATTCTAAATTTTGTACATTCTTTCACCAAATTATTTCAAAATCAACTATCCATTTACACCAGAAATTATTTTGCTAAATTCTCTATTACTATGAGAGAGTGATTCTTCTTTTTTTGCAGGGAAGGGTGAACAGGGTAGCTATAAATGCCTCAGGGCGGACTAGCCAGACATATTGGAATATATAGTGCAAATTTATTGAGAAGTTTACATTTTACTTGACAACTGTGATTATCAAATTAATTGACACTAATGGGACACCAAGGAAATTAGGAGACAAGTTTTCAATTAAGACTCCTAAAAAAATGCACCTTTATCATATAGTAGAATACTTATTTGTAGTAAACAAATGGGCTAAATCTGAATCTGAAACCCTCTTAATTTAACATTCTCTGTATATTACAGTACACTTCAATTATTCTGATATAAAATGCTACTATAAATTTAAGGTTTCCAAAAAGTACACTGAGAATGATGAATGATTTTGTGAAACCTAAATCGCCTACTAACTGATTTGTCATACTCCTCAGATAACCAAAGTAGCCAAGGCCTAAACAGAAGAATACTTAATGACTTTTTTTAATAAAGGTATCTTGATATACAACTCTTATGATAGTTTCACATGAAAAACAATGTGGTTCCTACATTTAACCATATCATCAAGTCCCCCGCCCCATACCCCATTGCAGTCACTCTCCATCAGTGTAGTAAGATGCCACAGTCACTACATGTCTTTTCTGTGCTACATTGTCCTTCACCATGATCCCCTCCCACCATGTGTACTAATCATAATAGCCCTCAATCCCCTTCTCCCTCCCTCCCCAACCCCACTTCTACAACCCTCCTCTTTAGTACCCGCTAGTCCCTTCTTGGAGTTTGTGAGTCTGCTGCTGTTTTTTCCTTCAGTTTTGCTTCATTGTTATACTCCACAAATGAGGGAAACCATTTGGTATTTGTCTTTCCTCTCCCTGGCTTACTTCACAGAGCATAATACACTCTAGCTCCATCCATGTTGTTGAAAATGGTAGGATTTGTTTCCTCCTTATGGCTGAATAGTATTCCATTGTATATATGTACCACTATTTCTTTATCCATTCATCTACTGATGGACACTTAGGTTGCTTCCATTTCTTGGCTATTGTAAATACTGCTGTGATAAACATAGGGGTGCATGTGTCTTTTTGAATCTGAGAACTTGTTTTCTTTGGGTAAATTCCTAGGAGTGGAATTCACAGGTCAAATGGTATTTCTATTTTTACTTTTTCGAGGAACATCCATATTGCTTTCCACAATGGTTGAACTGGTTCACATTTCCACCAGCAGTGTAGGAGGTTTCCCTTTCTCAGCATTCTCGCCAGCATTTGTTGCTCCTAGTCTTTTCGATGTTGGCCATCCTATCTGGTGTGACACGGTACCTCATTGTGGTTTTAATCTGCATTTCCCTGATAATTAGTGATGTGGAGCATCTTGTCATGTGCCTGTTGGCCATCTGAATTTCTTCTTTGGAGAAGTGTCTGCTCAGATCCTCTGCCCATTTATTAATCGGGTTATTTGCTTTTTGGGTGTTGAGGCATATGAGCTCTTCATATATTTTGGATGTTAATCACTTGTGGGTTATATGATTTACAAGTATATTCTCCCATACTATAGGATTCCTTTTTGTTCTGCTGATGGTGTGCTTTGCTGTACAGAAGCTTGATGTCCCATTTGTTCATTTTTGCTTTGTTTCCATTGCCCGTGGAGATGCGTTCAGGAAAAAGTTGCTCATGTTTATATTCGAGATTTTTTCCTCTGTTGTCTTCTAAGAATTTTATGGTTTCATGACTTACATTCAGGCCTTTGATCCATTCTGAGTTTACTTTTGGGTATAGGGTTATACAATAATCCAGTTTCATTCTCTTGCATATAGCTGTCCAGTTTTGCTAACATCAGTTCTTGAAGACAATGTCGTTTCCCCATTGCATATACATGGCTTCTTTATCGTGTATTAATTGACCATATATATATGCTTGGGTTTATATCTGGGATCCCCAGTCTGTTCCATTGGTCTATGGGTCTGTTCTTGTGCCAGTACAAAACTGTCTTGATTACTGTGGCTTTGTAGTAGAGCGTGAAGTCGGAGTGGGTAATCCCCCCCGCTTTATTTTTCCTTCTCATGGTTGCTTTGTTATTGGGAGTCTTTTGTGGTTCCATATGAATTTTAGAACTATTTGTTCCAGTTTGTTGAAGAACGGTGTTGGCATTTTGATAGGGATTGCATTGAATCTATAGATTGCTCTAGTCAGGATGGCCATTTTGACAATATTAATTCTTCCTATCCATGAACACGGGATGTTACTTCCATTTATTGATATCTTCTTTCTCTTGACTGTCTTGCAGTTTTCAGGGTATAGGTCTTTCACTTCCTTCGTTAGGTTTATCCCTAGGTATTTTATTCTTTTTGATGCAATTGTGAATGGAATTGTTTTCCTGATTTCTCTTTCTGCTAGTTCATTGTTAGTGTATAGGAATGCAACAGATTTCTGTGTATTAATTTTGTATCCTGCAACTTTGCTGAATTCAGATATTAGATCTAGTTTTGGAGTGAATTCTTTAGGGTATTTTATGTATAATATCATATTATCCGAAAAGAGTGACTGTTTAACTTCTTTACCAATCTGGATGCCTTATATTTCTTTGTGTTGTCTGTCTGCTGTGGCTAGGACCTCCAGTACTATGTTGAATAAAAGTGGAAAGAGTGTACATCCTTGTCTTGTTACCAGTTTTAAAGGAAAAGCTTTCAGCTTCTCACTGTTAAGTATGATGATGGCTGTGGGTTTGTCATATATGGCCTTTATTATGTTGAGGTACTTGACTTCTATCCTCATTTTGTTGATAGTTTTTACCATGAATGGAGGTTGAATTTTGTCAAATGCTTTTTCAGCATCTATGGAGATGGTCTTGTGGTTTTTGTCCTTCCTTTCCTTGATGTGGTGGATGATGTTGATGGATTTTCGAATGTTGTACCATCCTTGCATCCCTGGGATGAATCCCACTTGATCATGATGGACGACGATCTTTTTGATGTATTTCTGAATTTGATTTGCTAATATTTTGTTGAGTATTTTGGCATCTACGTTCATCTGGGACATTGGTCTGTAATTTTCTTTTTTTGTGGTGTATTTGCCTGGTTTTGGTATTAGAGTGATGCTGCCCTCATAGAATGAGGTGGGAAGTATTCCGTCCTCTTCTACTTTTTGGAGAACTTTAAGGAGGATAGATATTAGGTCTTCACTAAATGTTTGTTAAAATTGAGCAGTGAAGCCATCTGGTCCACGAATTTTATTCTTAGGTAGTTTTTTGATTACCAATTCAATTTTGCTGCAGGTAATTGTTCTGCTCAGATTTTCTGTTTCTTTCTGGGTCAGCCTTGGAAGGTTGTATTTTTCTAGAAAGTTGTCCATTTCTTCTGGGTTATCTAGCTTATTAGCATACAATTTTTCATAGTATTCTCTTATAATTCTTTGTATTTCTGTGGTGTCCCTAGTGATTTTACCTTTCTCATTTCTGATTCTGTTTACCTGTGTAGACTCTTGATAAGTCTGGCTAGGGCTTTATCTATTTTGTTTATTTTCTCAAAGAATCAGCTCCTGCTTTCATTGATTCTATTGTTTTATTCTTCTCAATTTTATTTATTCCTGCTCTATTCTTTATTATTTTCCTCCTTCTACTGACTTTGGACCTCATTTGTTCTTCTTTTTCTAGTTTCATTAATTGTGAGTTTAGACTGTTCATACGGGATTTTTCTTCTTTCCTGAGGTAGGCCCATACTGCAATATACTTCCCTCTTAGCACGTCCTTCGCTGAGTCCCACAGATTTTGCAGTGCTAAATTACTGTTTCATTTGTCTCCACATATTGCTTGATCTCTGTTTTATTTGGTCATTGGTCCATTGATTATTTGGGAGCACTGTGTTCAGCCTCCATGTGTTTGTGGGCTTTTTCGTTTTCTTTGAATAATTTATTTCTAGTTTCATACCTTTGTGGTTTAAGAAGCTGGCTGGTACAATTTCAATATTTTTAAGTTACTGAGGCTCTTTTTTGTGGCCTAGTAAATGATCTATCCTCGAAAATCTTCCATAGGCACTTGAGAAGAATGTGTATCCTGCAGCTTTTGGGTGGAGTGTTCTCCAGATGTCTGTTAGGTCCATCTGTTCTAGTGTGTTGTTCAGTGCCTCTGTCTGCTTGCTGAATTTCTGCCTTGTTGATCTGTCCTTTGGAGTGGTGTGCTGAAGTCTTCTAAAATGAATGCATTGCATTCTATTTTCCCCTTTAATTCTGTTAGTATTTGTTTCACATATGTAGGTCATCCTGTGTTGGGTGCATATATATTTACAATGGTTATATCCTCTTGTTGGACTGATCCCTTTATCATGTAATGTCCTTCTTTGTCTCTTGTGACTTTCTTTTTTTGAAGTCTATTTTGTCTGATACAAGTACTGCAACTCCTGCTTTTTTCTCCCGATTAGTTGCATGAAATAACATTTCACATCCGTTTACTTTCAGTCTGTGTATGTCTCTTGGTTTGAAGTGAGTCTCCTGTAGGCAGCATATAGACGGGTCTTGTTTTGTTAATTCATTCAGTGACTCTATGTCTTTTGATTGGTGCATTCAGACCATTTACATTTAAGGTAATTATTGATAGGTATGTACTTATTGCCATTGCAGGCTTTAGATTTGTGGTTACCAAAGGTTCCAGGGTAATTCCCTTACTTATCTAACAGTCTAATTTAACTCACTTAGTATGCTATTATAAACACAACCTAAAGTTTCTTTTTTTTTTCTTTTCCTCCTTTTTCTTCCTCCTCCATTCTTTATATATTAGGTATCATATTCTGTACTCTTTGTCTATCCCTTGATTGATTTTGGGAGTAGTTGATATGATTTTTCATCTGCTGAGTAATTAATTATTCTACTTTGTTTGCTGTAGTTTTATTTTCCCTGGTGACAGCTGTTTAGCCTTAGGAATACTTCCATCTAGAGCAGTCCCTCCAAAATACACCGTAGAGGTGGTTTGTGGGAGGTAAATTATCTCAGCTTTTGCTTATCTGGAAATTGTTGAAATCCTCCTTCAAATTTAAATGATAATCTTGCCGGGTACAGTATTCTTACTAAGAGGCCCTTCTGTTTATTGCATTAAACATATCATGGCACTCCCTTCTGGCCTGTATGGTTTCTATTGAGAAGTCTGATGATAGCCTGTTGGGTTTTACTTTGTATGTGATCTTTTTTCTCTCTCTGGCTGCTTTTAATAGTTTGACCTTACCCTTGATTTTTGGTATTTTAATTATTATATGTTTTGTTGCTGTCTTCCTTGCATTCCTTGTGTTGGGAGATCTGTGCACCTCCATGGCCGGAGAGACTATCTCCTTCCCAGATTGGGGAAGTTTTCAGCAATTACCTCCTCAAAGACACTTTTGCTTTTTCTCTCTCTTATTCTTTTTCTGGTACCCCTATAATATGAATATTGTTTGTTCTGGATTGCTCACACACTTCTCTCAATATTCTTTCATTCCTAGAGATCCTTTTTTCTCTCTGTGCCTTAGCTTCTTTGTATTCCTCTTCTCTAATGTGTTTTTCATTTATCGTCCCCCCACAGTATCTAATATGCTTTTAAATCCCTCCACTTTATTCCATTATGACTGGGTCTCCAACCTGAATTTGTTCCTGAGCTCTTGAATATATTTCTGTACCTCCATGAGCATGTTTATTATTTTTATTTTAAAATCTCTTTCAGAAGATTTATGAGTTCAGTTTCACTTGATTCTTTTTCTGATGTTTGTGGGGCTTTGGTTTGAACCAGGTTCCTTTGACGTTTCATATTTTTATGTGGCACACTCTCATGCCCAGAAGGTCTACTCTCTGGAGCTGATCAGCCCCTGGAGTGATGGTGGCGGTCGCAGAGGAGCAACGCTGGTGCCTGTTGGTTGGGAAGAGCTGTTTCCTGCTTCCTGGCTACTATGCCTATCTCCACTGCCACACCAGTGGGCCAAACAGACAGGTAGAAGCCTCTATGCTTTGCGTTTGTAGCTGCTGTAGGTAGCGCCTTCCTCTGGCTGGACTGATGTCAGGACAGGATCATTTGGTTCACGAGCTGGTGCAGGCCTGCCAGGAAGAAGGTGCAGCAGGCTGCGTATCATGGTGGGAGGCCTCAGAGCTGCGTAGCCAGCAAGGGGGATGGAGCACCTGAAGTTCCTGAAAAGTTCCCAACCTGCTTGGTAGGGTAGAATGCGCCTATACAATTTTGTCTACCTTTCCTCTCTCCTGAGCAGTAAGCTCTGTGCAATCCTTGCCCCTTTAGCAGCCCTCTGGCTATTAGCAAGTCTCTCAGACTGCCTGCCTTTCTTTTGTCCCAGAGCAGCCAGATGTGGATCCCTGTTTTCCACAAGCAGCTGGAATCTCAATCTCTCCAAGTAGTCCTCCTGTCTTAGCTTTCCAACCCCACTAATGTCCAGAGCATCATGCAATGTAGGTTCCTGTTCTCAGAGCAGATCTCCAGGGCTGGGTGTTCAGAAATCCTAGGCCTGCACCCACTCCCTGCTCTGTCTCTCTTCCTCTGACTGGTGAGCTGGTGTGGGGGAAAGGCTTGGGTCCCGCTGGATCCCGGCTTTGAGATGTTACCTTTTTTGAGGTCTGTTGTTTTCTCCAGGTGTAAGCAGTCTAGTGCAGCCTTCTTTCCTGTTGATCTTTCAGGGTTAGTGGTATTAACTATACTTTTGTATTATATGTGGTTTCAGGAGGAGGCATTTTTCTCCCCTCTTATGTCGCCATCTTTGATCTACCTGACTTAACCACTGTTACACTATAAAACCATCAAGTTATCAGGACATAATCCCCTATCTACTGGTTCCCAGACTCAGCACTTGATATTTTACCTATTACATAAATATTCCTTCCTTTCCCCAACTGATTTGCTTGGTTCTCGTGATACCCTAACATCAAAATGCCATCTTGGTTAATTTTGAAATAGTCACAAATTAGAAAAGATACATTAGTAATACTGATCAGGTACCTCTTTTTCCATAGCAGCCTGATGTTTCTTGATAAGTTTCTCCATTTCTGCTGCAAAATTGTTACGCTGAGTTTCAAGATCTTTGTCTAATCTGAGACGATGCTCATCCATCTCAGCCTTTAGCTTATTTTCCAGAGTCATCAGCTGTTTTTGATGTTGCCGCCTCATTCTCTTATAGCCAGACATTTGTTCTCTAAGCTCAGAGTCCTGCTCATGTTCTTGCATTTGCCTTGTAACCTACAACAACGGAGAGGAAAGAATGAAATAAATCAAAACCTTTTTCTTTCAAAACCATCTTAGACCAGTCTACTATCAACTAAGTAGGTATTAATGTAGGAGATCCCTATCAACAGCTTCTAATAAAATTTCACCTGAAGAAGCAGACAAGCTGGTTCTAAAATTTAAATGGTAATGTAAAGGACCTAGAATAGCCAAAATTTTGAGGGAGGATAAAAAGTTGGAATATGTAAACTTCAGTAATCAAAACAGTGTGGTATTGGTATAAGGACAGGCTGAATAGAGGAAAGGAACACAGTAAAATCTAGAAATGGACCCACATATATTCAGTCAATTGATTTGCTACCAAAAAGTCAAGTTAATTCAAAGAGGAAAGGAAAGTGTTTTAAAAAGATGAACACCTGAATAAGAGAACAGACAAGACTTAAAAAGACACTTCACTAAAGAGATACATGAATGGACAATAAACACATGAAAAGGTGATATAAGATTGTATATCAATTTTGAGAAATCATCATGCTATATACAGAAATTAATTTGAAAAGAGTCACTTGACCTAAACCTAAAATCCAGAATCATACATCAGAAGAAAACACAGAATATTGTCATAACCTTGGGGTGAGCAAATATTTCTTGGGTAGGACACAAAAAACAGTGACTATAATGAAAAAATGTACAAACTGGATTCTCAAATAGAGGCAAATTTTATATAATGCAATATTAATCATTTGAAGTGAACAATTCAGTAGCATTTAGTATATTCATGACATTCTGCAACAATTGCCCATATCTAGTTATAAAACATATTTAATGCCTCAGAAGAAAACCCTGTAAGTTTTAAGCAGTTGCTCCCCAATCTCTCCTTCTGTCTATGGATTTATTTATTTTGGATGTTTCATATAATATGTGACCTGTTGTATCTGG
This sequence comes from Phataginus tricuspis, assembly GCA_029783875.1. Taxonomy (NCBI): domain Eukaryota; kingdom Metazoa; phylum Chordata; class Mammalia; order Pholidota; family Manidae; genus Phataginus; species Phataginus tricuspis. Next base: position 1,019,121 of record JAQQAC010006923.1, on the reverse strand, counting down.
CTTCTTTCACCTAGCATGTTTCCAAGGTTCATCCATATTATATAGCACATATCAGTACTACATTGCTTTTTATAGCTGAATAATATTTCACTTTATGCACATACCCTAATTTGTTTATCCATTTATTTGTTGCTGGACCTCTGTGTTGTTTCCACCTTTTGGCTATTGCGAATACTGATGTTAAGAACATTTGTGTATATGTATTTGTTTAAGCACCTGCATTCAATAGTTTTGGGTACATGTCTAGGAGTAGAATTTCTGGGTCATGGGGAAGCGCTATGTTTAACGTTTTGAGAAATCATCAACTGTTTTTCCACAGCAGCTGACCTTTTACATTCCTACCAGCAATACACAGCAGGTGTTCATTTCTCCATGTGCTCCCTAATTGTTATTTTCCATCTTTGTTTTTATTTTTCTCTTTTAATAGCTAGCCATCTAACAAAACAGCAGGAGACTCACAGAGTCCAAGAAGGGACTAGCAGTTACCAAAGGTGAGGGGGTGGGAAGGGTAGGTGAGGAGGGAGGGAGAAGAGGATTAAGGGGCATTATGATTAGCACACATAGGATAGAGGAGGGAGACGGGGAAGGCAGTAATAGCACAGAGAAGACTGTAGTGGCTCTATAGTATCTTACTGCGCTGATGGAGAGTGACTTCAATGGAATGTTAGGGGTGACTCAATAATATGGGTGAATGTAGTAACCAATGTTGCTCATGTGAAACCTTCATAAGATTGTGTATCAATGATACCTTAACAACAAAAAAATAGCTAGCCAACCTAGTGGCTGTAAGGTGGTACCTCATTGTGGTTTTGATTTGTGTTTCCCTAATGACTAATTATATTGAGCATCTTTTCATGTGCTTGTTGGCCATTTGTATATATTCTTTGGATAAATGTCTATTCAAGTCTTTAGCCCATTTTTTAAAATTGAGGTATAGTTGATATATTAATTCTAATAGTCTTTTGGTGGAGTCTTTAGTGCCTTCTATATGTAGTATAAGGTCATCTCCAAACAATGACAGTTTCACTTCTTCCTTACCAGTGTAGATGCCTTTTATTTCTTTTTCTTGCCTGATTAATGTAGCTAGGACTTCCAATACTCTGTTGAATAAAAGTGTTGTGAGTAGGCATCCTTGTCTTATTCCTGATTTTAGAGGAAAAGCTTTTAGCTTTTTTATGGCCATTATTAATGGGTTGTTTAAATTGAATTTTAAAACTAAAAAGTTCTAATTTACCACAGATGGAGAAAACTATTTGCAAGACATATCTGAGATATAATACTTGTATCCAGACTATATGAAAAACTCCTACTAAGCAGTATTAAAAAGATTAACACCTGAATAAGAGAACAGACAAAAGACATAAAAGACACTTCACTAGGAGGTTCCGGGAAGATGGCGGCGTGAACGGAGCGGCAGAACTTTCCTCCCAACATTATATTTATCCACGAAAACACAGCAAATGCAACTGTTCCTAAAAGAGAGACCAGAACACACAGGAAAGTGCACACTGTGCAGACACACCTGAGAGGACTCGGCAGCTGGTGAGGTGGGTAAGAAACAGAACCGCGACAACGACCCGGCAGAACCCAAGCACTCCCCCACCCCAGCGCACTGGCGGGAGGAGAGGATTCAGAGCCGGGAGGGAGTGGAAGTGAAGGCCCAGGAGATAAACAGCCCCGAATCGGCCCCGGGAACGCGGGCGCACAAAGGGCAGTGTGGCGGATATTGGAGAGACGGAGGGCGCAGGGTCTCAACGGGGACTCGCCTGTGTGCTCCCGGCTGGCTCAGGGAAGGAGAAAAGAGAAGAAAAAAAAAAGGAGAAAAGCACGCGCTTTGTTTTGCAGCGGTCTAAAAGACACGGGAGTCCAGCAGAGAACCTCATCGCCGCGGCACACTCAGCCCAGCAGGCTGGGAGTCCTGGGGAGCATCGGACCCCATAGCGGGCGACTGGGAAAGGGTAGCCATAATTAGAACTCCCACAGAGCTCAACAGCCTCCCATTCATTTTCACCCCGGCCACAGCTTTAAAAGGCCATGCAGAGCGGCGCGGCCACGGCTCTGGAAAAGAGGAGCAACAGTGCCACCTACAGCATTCACAGAGAAACCACTCCTGGTGGGCGTTTTTTTTTTTTTTATGTGTTGCTGCTTTTTCTTTTTCTTTCCTTTCTTTTCCTTTTTCTCTCTCTCTTTTTACTTTTTTTATTAGTAGTAGTATTTTTTTTCTTTTTCTCTCCTTTCTTCTCTTTCCTTTTTAAAGTCATAAAGAGCCCAGCTGACATACGTGACAACTACCAACAACCAATTCTATAGTCATGAGAAGACAGAAGAATATGATACAGACAAAGCTCCAGACACACACCACCCCTGAGAGAGAATGAAGGAATGGACATGCATAGTCTTCCTGAAAAAAAAAAATCAGAATAAAAGTCATAGCCATGCTGACGGATCTACAGAAAAACGTGCAAGAGCTGAGGGGGAAATGAGGAAAGACAAAGCAGAAATGAGAAAAGTCATGGATGGGCTTAACAGCAGACTGGATGAGGTTCAAGACACTGTCAATGAAATACAAAACAGGGACCAGGAATACAAAGAAGCTGAGGCAGAAAGAGATAAAAGGATCTCTAAAAATGAAAGAATATTAAGAGAACTGTGTGACCAATCGAAACGGAGCAATATTCGCATAATAGGAGTACCAGAGGAAGAAGTGAGAGAAAAAGGGATAGAAAGTGTCTTTGAAGAAATAATTGCTGAAAACTTTCCCACGATAGGGAAGGAAATAGTCTCGCAGTCCATGGAAGCCCACAGATCTCCCAACACAAGGGACCCAAGGAAGACAACATCAAGACACATAATAATTAAGATGACAAAGATCAAAGATAAAGACAGACTATTAAAGGCAGCTAGAGAGAGAAAAAAGATCACCTACAAAGGAAAACCCATCAGCTGTCATCAGACTTCTCAACAGAAACCTTACAGGCCAGAAGAAAACGGCATGATATATTTAACGTAATGAAACAGAAGGGCCTCGAACCAAGAATATCGTATCCAGCACGATTATCATTTCAATATGACGGAGGAATTAAACAATTTCAAGACAAAGGAAAGTTGAGAGAGTTTGCCTCTCATAAACCACCACTACAGGATATCTTAAACGGACTGCTCTAGAGGGAAACACCCCTAAGGCTGAAAAGATGTCACCAGAGAAAATAAAATCATAGCAAAGAGAGCAGACCATCCAAATACTAACTAAAGGCAAAAAATAAAACACCTAATATATAAAGAAAGGAGGAGGAAGAATAGGAAGGGAGAGATAAAGAAACATCAGACAGCGTTCACAATAACTTAAC
>JAQQAC010006923.1:970811-1010774 GCA_029783875.1 Phataginus tricuspis | reverse complement strand
CTAAAGCAATCTACAGATTCAACGCAATCCCTATCAAACTACCAACAGCTTTCTTCAATGAACTGGAACAAATAATTCTAAAATTCATATGGAACCAGAAAAGACCCCGAATGGCCAAAGCAATCCTGAGAAGGAGGAATCAAACAGGGGGAATTACGTTCCCTGACTTCAAGCTCTACTACAAAGCCACAGTAATCAAGACAATTTGGTACTGGCACAAAAACAGACCCACAGACCAGTGGAACAGAATAGAAAATCCAAACATTAACCCAAACACCTACAGTCAATTAATATTTGATAAAGGAGCCTTGGATATACAATGGGGAGATGACAGCCTCTTCAGCAGCTGGTGTTGGAAAAACTGGACAGCCACATGTAAGAGAATGAAACTGGACTACGGTCTAACACCATACACAAAAGTAAACTCAAGGTGGATCAAAGACATGAATGTAAGTCATGAAACCATAAAACTCTTAGAAAAAAACATAGGCAAAAATCTCTTGGACATAAACATGAGTGACTTCTTCATGAACATATCCCCCCGGGCAAGGGAAACAAAAGCAAAAATGAACAAATGGGACTATGTCAAGTTGAAAATCTTCTGTACAGCAAAGGACACCATCAGTAGAACAAAAAGACATCCTACAATATGGGAAAATATATTCATAAATGATGTATCTGAGAAGGCGTTGACATCCAAAATATATAAAGAACTCACGCACCTTAACAAACAAAAAGCAAATAACCCAATTAAGAAATGGGCACAGGACATGAATAGACACTTCTCTAAAGAAGAAATTCAGATGGCCAACAGGCACATGAACAAATGCTCCACATCGCTAATCATCAGAGAAATGCAGATTAAAACCACAATGAGATATCACCTCACACCAGTGAGGATGGCCAACATCCAAAACACAAACAACAACAAATGTTGGTGAGGATGTGGAGAAAAGGGAACCCTCCTACACTGCTGGTGGGAATGCAAATTAGTTCAACCATTGTGGAAAGCAGTATGGAGGTTCCTCAAAAAACTCAAAATAGAAATACCATTTGACCCAGGAATCCCACTCCTAGGAATTTACCCTAAGAACGCAGCAGCCCAGTTTGAAAAAGACAGATGCACCCCTATGTTTATTGCAGCACTATTTACAACAGCCAAGAAATGGAAGCAACCTAAGTGTCCATCAGTAGATGAATGGATTAAGAAGATGTGGTACATATACACAATGGAATATCATTCAGCCGTAAGAAAAAAACAAATCCTACCATTTGCAACAACAAGGATGGAGCTGGAGGGTATTATGTTCAGTGAAATAAGCCAAGCTGAAAAAGACAAGTATCAAATGATCTCACTCATACGTGGAGTATAAGAACAAAGAAAAAAACTGAAGGAACAAAACAGCAGCAGACTCACAGAACCCAAGAACGGACTAATAGTTACCAAAGGGAAAGGGACTGGGGAAGAAAGGCGGGAAGGGAGGGATAAGAGGGTAAACGGGCCATTATGATTAGCAGACATAAGGTGGGGGGGCACGGGGAGGCCTGTACAACTCAGAGAAGACAAGTAGTGATTCTCTTCTTACTACACTGATGGACAGTGAGTGTAATAGGGTTGGTGGGGGGTACCTGATGAAGGGGGTAGTTTAATCACCACAATATTGCTCATGTAATTGTAGGTTAATGATACCAAAATAAATTGTAAAAAAAAAAATACTCTCTCTATTATTATATATACAAAAAAAAAAGACACTTCACTAAAGAGATACGTGAATGGACAATAAACACATGAAAAGGTGATTCTAGTGCCATCTTTAGTCATAGGGAAAAGCAGAAACAACCATCATGAGATTCCATTTCATTCCCACCAGAACAGCTAAAATAAAAAAGACTGACAAACCAAATGCTGGAGAAGATGTGAACCAACTGCAACTCATACATTGTTAATGGGAATGTGAAACAGTACAATTTTGGAAAGCTGTTTCATAGTTTCTTATGAAGTCAAACATACATTATGCCTTATGATTCAGCAATATTACCCTATGTATTTATCACAGAAATTAAAACATCATGTTCACATAAAGACACATACAATGTTTATAGCAACCTTACGTATAATAGTCCAAAACAAGAATCAAACAAAATGTTCATCAATAGAATGGATAAAAAAATTGTGGTTATTCATACATAATGGAAAACTATTCACAGTAATAAAAAAGAATGAACTTTATAAGCACAACAACATGGATGAATAACAAAAACATTAAGCTGAGCAAAATAAGTCCAGCACAAAACAGTACAGTCTGTGTCACTGCATTTACAATCAGAGTTAGACTGAGCTATGGCATATGGTATTTATACCAAATAATATAGCTATGCTTACATTTGTACATTAATCTACATATTCTCTGAATGTTTTATTTGAAATAAATGTAATTACTGGGCTTAAGAATATGGATCTTAAATTTTCTAAATTCCTAATTTAAGAGTGTACTTAATATGATGGAGCCAAAATTTAGGAACAAAGACTTGATTGTTTAATACATGCCAAGTCACACAGGTGTTTTTCCATGAGCTGGTCCCTTTCTAGGTATTTCTTAAAATAGTCACGAAAAATTAAGCAATTTTTGGCACTTGCTCTGCTCAAAGAGTTATTTACATGTTGCAGAATAGTAGGAATGACCTGACCTAACTGGAGGATGGCATTCTTGACCCCAAGCCATACAGAGTCATGGACCACAGCAGGGGATTTATAAAATCTGCTTATATGGTTGGTAAATCAGATAATGCCTGTATTTTTTCTTTGCCATATTTTCTAATAGCCTTCTTTTTGTATGGTATCTTAGTATTATTTCTTTCTATTCCTAGTATCCTTTATCATGTTTTGGTCCTACTTATCTGATTCATCAGGATTGTTAAAGTACCCCCCTATAACAACATCCTTATAATGGACAAGTAACCCACTTTTTATTGTTATTTGGGAAATTAGAAGAACTGTATTTTAAATATATCAAATTGGATTACCTGCCATTTCCCAGACATTCACCCTCATTTTGGTTAGACTAGGAATTTCCTTATTGTCAATTCTTTTGTATTTTTTCACTCTGCTTGTGCCCAAAAACAACTGTTTATTAAAGGCTAAAACCATTTGTTTTATAAATACTTTCTTTATTGCCTAAATCAAAAGTAATCTGAATTCCTATTTAGTACCTTGTAGCCCTCTTAAGCATTTAATATATTCTACCACACTAGTTATTTCTTTTGAAGACATTATTAGTTTAATGTCTCTCAGAGTACTAGGTATGTTTTCTCCTAAGAGGCACTTAAATGTTCACTATTCAGCAAAGTAAATACCAAGTACAAGAAAATAAGATAAACTTATACTTGATTATAAATGTCTAAGTCCAACATAAAAAATATATTTCTGATTAAGAGGATGTACACACCAGTGATGCCGTTCGTATAGTAGCAAAGTGTTCTCGATTACGGTAGTGTGATTTATGACGAGATACTTGGGGTGGAGACTGTGGATCGGATGCTCTTGTTCTAGGATCTCCCTCTTCTCTGTAATTTTCTTCCTCCTAGGTGAAGAAAGAGATAATACTATCTGAGGTAAACAAACACAGTTCATTTGAAATTATAAGAAAATTAAAGTTTAAAGACAACTTGATCAATAAATCTAAGACATAATTTTAAAAAGGAACAACAAAAATTGGGAATGTCGGCATTTTATTACCAATATGATTAGTATAAGTAGACATTTTTTGCTCAGTGTTTGAAAATAACACAGATTCAGGATAAGGAAATATATATGGCTACATTTATATCCTATTCATTATACACAAAATTGAAAAGCTTTACTATAATTTAAAAAGGAAAATGATGAAATATGCAGACAGCAATAATAAAATTAATTACTCTAAGTATCTTGGGTTTTAGAAGCAATAATGTAACTTAAAAATATCTTTGCAATACTTTATAATTTATAGTACCATAATTTTGTCATTTGTCCAAGTAATCAAAAAACAGTTGAACAGGTATCTTTCTATGCTGAAAAAGGAGTTGACAAAATTCAACATCCATTCATGATAAAAACACTCAACAAAGTGGGTATAAAAGAGGGCACATACCTCAACGTAATAGAGGCCATATATGACAAACCCACAGCCAACATCATATACTTAACAGTGAAAAGCTGAAGGCTTTTCCTCTAAGATTGGGAACAAGACAAGGAGGCCCACTCTCCCCACTTCTATTCAACACACTACTGGAGGTCCTACCATGGCAATCAGATGACACCAGAAAACAAAAGGCATCCAGATTGGTAAGGAAGAAATCAAACTGTCCCTGTTTGCAGATGACATGATACTGTACATAAAAAAACCCTAAAGGATCCACCTAAAAACTACTAGAATACTTGAATTCAGTAAAGTTGCAGGATACAAAATTAACACACAGAAATCTGTTGCATTCCTATACACCAACAATGAACTAGCAGAAAGAGAAATCAGGAAAACAATTCCATTCACAATTGCATCAAAAAGAATAAAATACCTAGGAATTAACCTAACCAAGGAAGTGAAAGACCTATACTCTGAAAACTACAAAACATTCATGAGAGAAATTAAACAAGATACCAATGAATTGAAACGCACCCTGTGTTCATGGATAGGAAGAATTAATATTGTCAAAATGACCATCCTGCCTAAAGCAATCTATAGATTCAATGCAATCCCTATCAAAATACCAAAAGCAAATAATTCAAAAATTCACATGGAACCACAAAAGACCCCGAATAGCCAAAGCAATCCTGAGAAGGAAGAATAAAGCAGGAGGTATTACGCTCCCCGACTTCAAGCTCTACTACAAAGTTACAGTAATCAAGACAATATGGTATACTGGTACAAGAACAGACCAATAAACCAATGGAACAGACTAGAGAGTACAGGTATAAACCCAAGCATACATGGTCATTAATATATGATAAAGGAGCCATGGATATACAATGGGGAAATGACACCCTCTTCAACAACTGGTGTTGGCAAAACTGGAGAGCTACATGCAAGAGAATGAAATTGCATTATTGTCTAACCCCATACACAAAAGTGAACTCAAAATGGATCAAAGACCTGAATGTAAGTCATGAAACCGTAAAACTCTTAGAAGAAAATATAGGGAAAAATCCCTTGAATATAAACACAAGCAACTTTTTCCTGAACACATCTCCTAGGACAAGGGAAACAAGATAAAAAATGAACAAATGGGACTACATCATGCTAAAAAGCTTCTGTACAGCAAAGGACACCATCAGCAGAACAAAATGGCATTCTACAATATGGGAGAATATATTTGTAAATGACATATCTGACAAGGGGTTAACATCCAAAATATATAAAGAACTCACATGCCTCAACACCCAAAAAGCAAATAACCCTGTTAAAATATGGGTGGAGGATATGAACAGACACTTCTCCAAAGAAGAAATTCAGATGGCCAACAGGCACATGAAAAGATGCTCCACGTCACTAATCATCAGAGAAATGCAGATTAAAACCACAATGAGATATAACCTCACACCAGTTAGGATGGCCACCATAGAAAAGACTAGGAACAACAAATGCTGGGGAGGATACGGAGAAAGGGGAACCTCCTACACTGCTGGTGGTAATGTAAACTAGTTCAACCATTGTGGAAAGCAGTATGGAGGTTCCTCAAAAAAACTAAAAATAGAAATACCATTTCACTCAGGAATTCTACTCCTAGGAATTTACCCTAAGAATGTAGGATCACAGTTTCAAAAAGACATATGCACACCTATGTTTATCGCAGCACTATTTACAATAGCCAAGAAATGGAGGCAACCTAAGTGTCCATCAGTAGATGAATGGATAAAGAAGATGTGGTACATATACACAATGGAATATTATTCAGCCGTAAGAAGAAAACAAATCCTACCATTTGCAACAACATGGATGGAGCTAGAGGGTATTATGCTCAGTGAAATTAGGCAGGTGGAGAAAGACAAGTATCAAATGATTTCACTGATCTGTGGAGCATAAGAACAAAGCAAAAACTGAAGGAACAAAACATCTGCACACTCACAGAACCCAAGAATGAACTAACAGTTACCAAAGGGAAAGGGACTGGGGAGGATGGGTGGGGAGGGAGGGAGAAGGGGAATAAGGGGCATTATGATTAGCACACATAATGTAGCACACATGCATAAGGCAGTGTAGCACAGGGAAGACAAGTAGTGACTCTATAGCATCTCAGTACTCTGATGGACAGTGACTGGAATGGCTATGTGGTGGGGACTTGATAATGGGGCGGATCTAGTAACTACAATGTTGCCTGTGTCATTTTATATTAATGATACCAAAAAAAATTATATGTAAAAAAAAGATTGTATATCAATGATAGAAAGAGAAAGAAAGGGCTGATATCTCTCCTTATATATAACTTAGTTAATTAAGTGAAGAGGAAGCCAACTAAGTTGCCAACCAACTAATTGTGGGAATAACCTTATTTATGTCTAATTCTACTGCCTAAGGGTTTAAAAATTAAACATTATATTAACCTGAAAAATACAACTACTTAACTAAATCATTCCTAGTACCTGTGTGTGTATGGTAAAACATATATAAAATTTGCCATTTTGACCATTTTTAAGTTATGACTAAGTGGTATAATTACATTCTCAGTGTTACAGAACCATCATATCACTATTTTGAAAATGTTTCCATCAAACAGAAACTGTATATATTAACATAAAGTATTTATTTCATCTTCCACCTGCCCTTTAGCAACCTCTAATCTACTTTCTATTACTTTCCTATTTTTGATATTTCACATAAGTGGAATTATAATAATATTTGTCCTTTTGTGTCTGGCTTATATCACTTAGCATGTTTTCAAGGTTCACTCACATTGTAGAATATATTAGAATGCTGTTCCTTTTCACAGCTGAATAATATTCCATTGTATGAATATACTATGGTTTGTTTATCCATTCATGTGTTGATGAACAGTTGGATTGGTTCCATTTTTAGCTATTGTGCCTAGTAACTTTTTGGTAATATTGAAAGCAGTGAAGTTAAAAAGGAAGCATTCCTATCAATTGCTAAAAGGAGTTACCTGAGCTTCAAATGTTTTCAACAAAATTTAAAATCTTACAAGTGAAAGTGCAGCAAACATCCATATTTCCTAAACTGAGAAGTTGTACTTTTCTACAATTATACTGTTTTATTTTAAAAATGTAAACATTATGGAAAATGCAAAAATCACTTTTGATTATCACCCACCTTAACCCTTCCTCCACTTTCCAAAGGCAACCATTAATATGAGGTTGTATACTTACTATTTTTAAATACCTCATTTTCATCTAAGTAACTTCAAATAATACATTATATGGTATTTATTTATTTCTTCTAAGATTTAAAAAATATTCTTTTTGCATTCTCAAAACATGTTTCCTAAATGCAGACATTAAACTGGGAATTAAAAAGCCTTTTGCCATTTTAAAACAAGTTACCTAAAATTATGTTCCAAACTTCTCCATCTTCAAAGAAAAAAAAAAAACCCCAAACTCTTAAACTAACCAGACTAAGAAAAATTAGTTAGCAAAGTTGAATTTTTTTTCACTGAAATCCAAATACTCACGGGTTTTAAATGGATAACAGAACTATTAGACATGACTGTGTGGTCTCCCTCCATCATGTCTAGCTCACTCTTGTCATCAGAGGCATCTGGAAGACTGTTGACACTACTGCTTTGACTACTGGCACTGATGGACATGCTGGGAATAGACTGATTACTTCCAACACTATTCACCGTTCCTGTCCGTCCAACACCGTGATCTTGTTCCTGAGGGAAAAGAGCATTAGATTCAAATATCTTTATCTCCTGAAGTCTTGATTATTATTAGCACCTAGCACACTGCTTGGTGTACATGGTCTTCAGAAGGTTAGTGCCCTATTTTGAGAAATTCCTTGTATTTGCCAAGACCAGGAAGTTTATCAATTGTTAGTTGACAGATAAAAAAAAATGACCAACACGTAAATACCAAAAAGCCCAACCATGTGAAAAAGTTAATCAATTCTGAGTTATTTCCAAAGTGTAGTCTTTTCTCTAAATTTTTGACATTATTTTGAAATCCATTTCTACTACACATCTCATGGAGTATATACAGAGACGCTGCTAATTTCTCTATGATTCCAATGGTGAAAACAAACCCCAACAATTTTTTTAATCGTATGAACATCCCTTTTAGTTATTTTTTATTGAAGCCTTTTATATTTCTTTTCTTCTCAGAATATAGTCTTTAGCCTAAACTTCTTTCACTAAGTAATTTAATATTAATTCCTATCTATTTTTCCGTAAAATTAAAAATTGTATATATATTTAATCATAATTAGAAGACTGTTCTTCTGCAGAAACCTGGCAAGCTTTGGTATCTGAGCACCAATATTATAGTCTTACCATACCAAAATTCTTTAAGATATGCAGAATAATAAATACGGACCCATAGTATATAGAGGATCTTTTCTTACATCCACAGCCTAACAAAGTTGCTGCAATTCTAAAGTTTAATGACATTAGAATTTTATTAGTTTCACGTTACTAAAGTATTTCACATACCTAAAGTAGCCCCAATTTTCTAGTGACTGTTAGAACTAAAAAACAAGATAAAAATAAAATCAAAAACACCAAAACTGTATGTAAGAAAGTCTTTTATAGTTCATTAATTATGCAGTGCTTTTAAAAAGAAAAGTAACCAGTACTCCTGTTTTCAGAATGCAGGGGTCTTTCTCACTAAGAAAGATAGCTCCACAAATAATAAGTTTTATATTTTCCTTGTGAGGAAGTTCTGTAACATTTCTACTGCAAATTTGGAAACATGGCAACATGGAAAGAACATGGTCTCAATGGTCTCAAGAGAACTATATGAATCTGAACCCATATGCTTCTACCGTAAGTTAGTTAACCACTCTGAGCCTTACTTTACCGAACTGTAAAATGAGTATTTTAGAACCATGTAGAGGAATGAATCCCTATACACAACTGAAAAGAATCAAGTATTCTTAGTAACAGAATAAGAATGCTTAGTAATTTTTTTTCCCCAGGATAAATTTAGCTAAGTCACATGTTTATTTTATTTTATTTTTTTTAAAGAAGCAAGAAATTTCCAATTTAATAAACATTTATCAAACATTATATAAAAGGCACTGGGGGAAAGGTCTATATAATAAACAAGATAAGGAGAATGGTTGGTAATTCTAAGGACTTCTGTGTGAGCACTGTCAACTTCCAAAGCCTGTAATTTCAAATACTTCCAAAAGCGTGTCCCATGCCATCAGGCAATCAGGCAAAAAAGTGTTCAGTGGCCCAGAATTTTGAGAGGGACTAGATTAAATGAAAATCGAACAGATTTCTCTAATAAAATACTTCACAGAGCTTTCTATGCTAATGTACACTACCAAGAGGTTGGTTTAAAGACTGCGAAACCTTTTTCCCCAGCTGGGACCTTACAGAATCACTGTTAAGACACAATCTGGAAATCACTGATATAAAAGATTCTTGGGAAGAAAAGTTGCATAAGGCAAGAAGCCAATAAAAAGACCCCAATATCTGAGCCATTTCTAAGTTATTACCTCTTCTTCTTCCTGTGCTTCTACTGCTGGTCCATTATGTGCCTCCTGGAAAAGGAGCTTCTTCATCTTTCGATACTGCAGATTGTCCAGCTCTCTTACTGCATCCTTTGTCCTTTGAATGAGATCTATTAACACTGTTTCAGGGCGCTCCCGAAGAACAAACATGTGCTGGTTAAGAGAAGAAGGCAAAAGTCAGGTTGAGACCTATATATATATATATTTTTTTTTGAGACCTATATTTTTTCATTCAGAACAAATGAATCCCTTCTTAGACCCTAGAGTTACTATCCTAAATAATGATAGATAATGTATGTAATCTATAGCTATCTAATTCTGCTATGCTTTTTATTTCTTATAATTATACAATTTAATTTACATGTATACACTCTGTGCCTACATAACTTCCCCCGTACTTTTTACAAAAACTTTGAACATGACACCTTTGCTGGCCAAATGAAAATGCAGAGTTGAAATAATCAGAGTCTAAGTAAACATTAAGAATTAAGTCCAATTAGGGCCCTAAGTAAACGCTTACAAATTCTTAGAACTGATTTCATAGAGGAGACATGTTCAGGTCTGAATGACATTAGATTTCAACAGGAATGCATTTACTGATGGTGAATTACGTGACATACAACTTGGGTATTATGGGTTCCTTTATGTTGCTTAAATGATACTTCACAAAACACTAGCAGTTGATTAAAAGACGTTATATATTAGTGATTTTTCCATTAATATTTAATAAAGCTCAATATTATCAAATATAGAAGAGTAGAAAGAACAATTCTACCACAAGATTATCATTGTTACATTTGGCATTTTTTGGGTATTTATTTCTTCTCAGAAATGTTCTGTGTATAGATTTTGTTTTCTAGTTAATACACAGAATGCAGAAAGACACCTTGGTTACTTGAGTTCATGAGATGATCTTGAAATCTTTCAGGACTTTTATCTCCTCTATTAGCTCAAATTTATGTCTTCTCTGAAGAATTGTAACTATATATTATTCTCTTTTCATTGCTGTAAGTATGATGCTATTTCAACTCATAAACATAATGCCTACAGACTATTTCATCAAATATTCATGCCAAAATTCCATAACCATTATTCTAATTCTGGATAATTATTTTCAATTTTTCATTCTGAGATAAATAGCTTCATATATTAAATCACTTTTATCCATTTTATTTTTTTTTCCATCTGACAGACTGCAACAGAAATGTAATTAGGCCAAAGGGAAGGATGCAATTGATAGAAACTTCCTAACACTTAAACAATAAGTCAATATATAAAATTGACCAGGCAAATGAATATATATGCAGGTTTGGGATCTGATCACCCAAGGCCAAGTATCCGTTCCTGGTGGGTTGCATTATTACCAAAAGAGCTTCTTTTGCCTTCATTAGGCAAGTGTAAAAGCCAGTTACATTCTTCCTTTCCTGAGCCTTAGCTTGGTATGTACCACTATTTATGATATTCGGTCTTTTTTATCCAAAAATAATATATCTTGTAATTCTAAGTCATTTAATAGTTTTCTACAAATGGATCCTGCTGATTTTTCATTAACATGATTCATAGCTATACTAAACCTTTTGTTGCTATTGTGAATACCTATTTTTTGGGCTTTCATTTGAGAATGTAAGTGTGCTTATGGCCTAGAATTCCCTAAGTGTTACTGAAACTTTATACTGCTCTTCTACATACTGTAGTTGCAAATAACCCTACTGAATATATACACGATCCTTTCAATATCCTTGCATCTTGAACTGCATGTTGGTGAAAATAAACTGAACTTTTTGAAATTCTAAAACAGTCATGCAGAAAGTCTCATTCTCTAGAGAAAAATCCACAAAATTCCTTAGGGTCACAAAGAGATAGAGTCAACTGCTACTCACTAATGCCTTATCTAGATGTTTTAAGAACTATATTAAACTGAACAATACTATTATTGCTATTAATATGTCAACCTCTAAATTAAACATTTTTGAGAACAGAAAGCATATATTAATAATTTATTTAAATTAGGTAACCAAACCTATTGAAAAATGAATAGAATTCACATTAGTTTTAAAATATTTTCATTGCTAAGTGAGAAAAACATGTCTCAAAAGGAAACAAAAATGTGATATCCATTTTTAACAGTTCTTTTGAAATCTCTTTTCTCCCACAGTATTTATGTAAATGTATTATGCATCATTTCTCTTACTTTCATATTATTTTATATAGGATCGATATATAAAGTGCGGTAGATACAAAAATTAAATCCAAAGTTAAACTGTGTTTTGCCAACTCTGAAATGACATTGAATTAAAATTTATAGTTGTAACTCATGAATATGTTATTGCATATATAAAAATTAAGCCATTTAGTACTACTAATATTGAATATTTAACTATATATTCTATTCAGACATGGTAAAAGCAGTTAATTTTGAAAGACAAATGAAAAAACTTAGCATCTAAGAAAGTTTCCAAGAAAGAACAGTATTGTGAAATTAGTATTTTAGCAAAATCCAGTACAGCATACTTAATACTGATTTGGAATCAAAGAAGAATAAAACACACTGTTTAAAATAATTTCTTAGGTGTATAAAACAGAGTATAACTGACCTTTAAAAGTTCCTCTGATGTAGGGCGATCTTGAGGGATTTTCTGGAGGCAAGAATCTACAAAGTTGCGAAAATAATCAGACCTATTGTAAAGGAAAGTATCAAGTGAACATATTGCTATTTCCTTTAAAAACAATCCACAGATCAAAGCATGTGTGCCTATGGGTGGGAGGGAGAATAGAAATGATAAAAAAAAAGCAGACACAATACACTATATATTTCATCATGTAAGTGTATAAAAAGCTATATAAAGCAACTAATGAATCTTTACCATTTTCCAAAGATAAATTTGCACACATTATTTTAAAATCCTGCTCTCACATACTTAAGTATCACAACTCATTCTATGTTGAGGTAAATTAGAGAAGTCAATCATTTTCCTTTCTGCATTCAAATCTAAGAATGTTCTTCTTAATTTTTTTTTCTTTTCTCTAGCCACCTCTCTTTCTTGCTTTACCCTTGGATCACCTTCCATAGAGCATGTTAAGAACATCACACTATTTGTTTTGGAAGGAACATTTTTTACACCTAAGTATTTAGCGTCCCTGAGCAAATGGATAAAAGTTCCAGAAAACAGTAAGATGTTTTTTAAAAAATTAGAATTCTGTAACACACTATTATATAGTGTTACTGATGAAAGTTCAGAAAGGCAGTAAGTAAAAAACATTCCATCAATGTTTGTCATCAATATTCAAATAAGATTTTTAATTCTTTTATACAAGAATGTTTGTCATCAATATTCAAATAAGATTTCATTCTTTTATACAAGAATTCTTTTTTGAATCCCCAAAGTATCAACCAGTGTAAAGACAGCCTGTGTTTAGCGTATTTATTATTCAGATGTACCATAATAAACTCTGTGCCAAGATTTCTTCAAAACATCTCTACAGAAGTAGCAAAGACCTGTGAACTTGCCTTAATCATGTAATGCTAAAAAATAAATTATTGCTAATTCATACATCTTACTTGTGAATTTTAAAGTATGCTAGGTAGTCCTCTCGAACTTTTCAAATGCTACATACACCTGAAGAATTCCTCATTAAAATTTTCAATCAATGATAAATATCCTTGTTTCCTAAAATTGTCAATCTGTTCTCAATAAACTTTACATGAATAACAGTATTATCAAAGAAGCACTAGAAGATGCAACATCAAAGCACATTCTGAATAATAAATAACAATTAAAATGATCCAAAACTTGTGAATTATCTGGTAATTCTGTTAAATTATCAAATCATTTTTACCTGTTTTATACCATATCAATTATAAACTATTCCCCAATTCATTATCTCTACAGGTTGTGGCAATCTATATATTGCAGTTATAAAATATGAATGTTTAAATCATGCTATTTATTATATAATCAGGGTTGTATGTGTCACTAAGGTACAAAAAATATATTCATATTTTTACAAAAGCCATACTTGTTGCTCCCATGAAGCATCATATATCTTTGATTCCTAAACTGAGTTACATATATGCTATGAAAAATAGAGATAATACAGGATAAACACGATGTAAGGATAAAATAAAGCTATTTTAATATTTCTTCAGGTTATATACACTTCACCTCATTGAAATGAAATCATTTTGATAACATCATGAAAAAGTATTTAAATTTTACCATGTTGAACGATATATCTCTCAGCCATACTCACCATTCATTAGACTGTAGTGTAGG
Organism: Phataginus tricuspis; assembly: GCA_029783875.1. Classification (NCBI taxonomy): domain Eukaryota; kingdom Metazoa; phylum Chordata; class Mammalia; order Pholidota; family Manidae; genus Phataginus; species Phataginus tricuspis. The sequence continues at coordinate 996,835 of JAQQAC010006923.1, read as the reverse complement.
GGATTCATTTTGGGCTATGTGATATAAGGCACTCATTGCATTCATATTAAATAAAGGAGGCTTCCTTTCCGCTATAAAAGAAAGAAAACTTCCTGTTAAAATATGTGCCTGTTATATAGGAGCATGGGAGTACTGTTAATTTTTTTTTTTAATAAACCCCAAAGTAGAAAAAAAGTTGCAAGTAGAGTTCAGAGAAGTTATTCAAGTGAGTCAATATGAGAGTAAATTGCAGCCCTGATGCCCAACATCTCTAAATAGTGTATTTTTCCAATAAACAAGAACATTCTAAGAGAACCTAATATTCATTAAAGCATGTTTAGATTCCACATAAAAGTGAAACCATATGGTATTTCTCTCTGCATGGCTTATTTCACTTAGCATAATACCCTCTATTTTGACCCAAGTTGTTGCAAATGGCAGGATTTTTCTTCTTATGGTTGAGTAATATTCCATGTGTATATGTACCACCTCTTCTTTATCCACTCATCTACTGATGGACAGTTTGGCTGTTTCTGTAACTTGGCTACTGTAATGCAGCAATAAACAGAGGGGTGCATCTATCTTTTTGAATCAGGGATTTTGTTTTCTTCAGGTACATTCCTAGAAGTGGAATTACTGGGTCATATGGCATTTCTATTTTTAGGTTTTTTTTTTTAATAACCTACACACTGCTTTCCACAGTGGCTACACCAATTTACATTCCCACCAACAGGGTAGGAGGGTTCTCCTTTCTCCACATCCTTGCCAACACTTGTTTTTTCTTGTCTCTTGGATAGTGGCCATTCTAACTGGTCTGAGGTGATATCTTATTGTGGTTTTAATTGCATTTCCCTGATGATTAGTGATGTGGAGCATCTTTTCATGTGCCTGTTGACCACCTGTATTTCTACTTTAGAAAAATGAGTTTTCCAGTCTTCTGCACATTTTTTAATCGGGTTTTTTTTGGTGTTTAGTAGTGAGTCCTTTATATATTTTGGATATTAACCCCTAATAGGACAAATCATTTACAAATATACTCTCCCAAACTGTAGGTTACCTTTTTGTTCTGCTGATGGTGTCCTTTGCTGTACAGAAGCATTTTGGTTTGGTATATAGTCCCGCTTGTTCATTTTTTGTTTCCTCTTCCTGAGCAGTTGTATCCAGGAAAAAAACTGCTCACACTTATGTTTGAGAGATTTTTGCCTATGTTTTTTTCTAAGACTTTTATGGTTTCATGTCTTACATATAGATCTTTGATCTATTTCAAGTTTACTTTTGTGTGTGGAGTTATAGACAATAATCTAGTTTCTTTCTCTTGCATGTAGTTCTCCAGTTTTACCAACACCAGTTGTTGAAGAGTCTGTACTTTCACCATTGTATCATCATGGCTCCTTTATTACATATTAAGTGACCATATATGCATGGGTTTACATCTGGGCTATTTTGTTTCATTGACCTATGGGTCTGTTCCTGTGACAGCAACCATATTGTTTTGATTAGAGTTACTTCGTAGTATAGCCTAAAGTCAGGGAACATAATACCCCCATTTCAAATTTTTATAAGCTACTATTACAAAACTAATGTGATTTAAATAAAATTTAATTATAAAAAAGTTAGAGATCCTATTCTTTGATATCTTGTATACATGTTTCTCAAATGTGTCTATCTATAAATGTGGATTGCTTCCCGTTTCATTCTCTTATGTGGAGCTGTCCAGTTTTCCCAAACCAGTTGTTGAAGAGGTTATTTTTTCCCCACTGTATATTCAGGGCTTCTTTATATTATTGCATTAATTGACCATAAATGCATGGGTTTATATCTGGGCTCTCTATTTTGTTTCATTCATCTATGGATCCATTCTTATGCCAGTACCATACTGTTCTGATTACTGTACATTGATGAAAGAGCTTGAACATAGGGAGTATAATTACTCCAGCTTTGTTTTTTCTCAGAATTGCTTTGGTATATGGGGTCTTTTGTGGTTCCATATGAATTTTAGAACTATTTCTTCTAGCTCACTGAAAAATACCATTGGTATGTAGATATGGATTGCACTGACTCTGTAAATTGCTTTGGGCAAGGTGGCCATTTTGACAATATTAATTCTTCCTATCCAAGAACATGGGATTATTTTCATTTATTGGTTAATTTCTCTCATGAAGAAAGTATAGGTCTTTCACCTCCTTGGCTAGGTTTATTCCTAGGTATTTTATTCTTTTTTTGATGCAGTTTTAAATGGAATTGTTTTCCTGATTTCTCTTTCTGCTAGTTTGTTGTTAGTATATAGGAATGCAATAGATTTCTGTGTATTAATTTTGTATCCTGCAACTTTGCTGAATTCAGTTATTAGTTCTAACCATCTTTTGGTGGAGTCTTTAGGGTTTTCTATATATAATAATATGTCATCTGTAGACAGTGACAGTTTTACTTCTTCCATACTGATCTGAATGCCTTTTGTTTCTTTTTCTTGTCTAATTGCTTTGGATGGTATTTCCAATACTATGTTCAATAAAAGTGGTAAGGGGATATCCTTGTCTTGTTCTCAATCATAGAGGAAAAACTTTTAGCTTTTAGCTACTAGGTAGGATATTAGCAGTGGGCTTGCCATATATGGACTTTATTATGTTGAGCTATCTTCCCTTTATACTTATTATGCTAAGAGTTTTTATCACAAATGGATGCTGAATTTAGTCAAATTCTTTTTTGCATCTATTGAGATAATCATGATTTTCAGCCTTCATTTTGTTAATGTGGTGGATCACACTGGTCTGCAGATATTGATCCATATTTGCATCCCTGGGACAAGTCACAGTTAATCATGGTGTATTAGCCTTTTAATGTATTGTTGAATTACATTTGTCAGTGTTTCACTGAAAATGCTTGCACCTATGTTCCTCAGGGAAATTGGCCTGTAACCTTCTTTTCTTGTAGTCTCCCTGTCTGGTTCTGATTATCAAGGTAATGCTGGCTTCATAAAATGAGTTTGGAAGTACTCCCTCCTATCCAGTTTTTCAGAAGAGTTTGAGAAAGACTGGTATTACTTCTTTACATGTGTGTTAGACTTCAATAGTGAAGCCATATGGTCCTGGATTTTGTTTTCTGGGAAGTTTTTGATTAATGATTCAATCTCTTTACTAGTAATCAGTCTGTTCAGATTTTCTATATCTTCATGATTCAGTCTTGATAGGTTGTATGTTTCCAACAATTTATCCATTTCTTCTATGATGTCCAATGTTGGCATATTAGTTTTCACTCTTGTGATCCTTTATATTTCTACAATATCTCTTGTAATACCTCTTCTTTGGTTTCTGATTTTCAGTCCTTTTTATCACAGTTAATTCTAACTAAAGGTTTGTCTATTCCTTTTATCTTTTAAAAAAATCAGCTCTTAGTTTCATTGATCATTTCTGTTAACTTTTTAGTTTTTATTTCATTTATTTCTGCTCTCATCTTTGTTATTTCCTTCCTTCTCCTTAACTTTGGGACTGGTTTATTCTTACTTTCCTCGTTTCTTGAGGTTTTAACTAAGGTTGTTTATTTGAGAAACTTCCTAGTGTCTTAATGTATGCATTTATTGCTATAAACTTCCCTCTTAGAACTGCTCTTGGTGCATCCCATATGTTTTGGTATGTCGTATTTCCATTATGTGTCTGTCTCCTTATATTTTTTTCTTTCTTCTTTGACCCATTGGTTGTGACAATAACACATCGTTTAATCTCACATAGTTGTGCATTTCCCATTTTCTTCTTGTAACTGATTACAAGTTTCATACCATTGTGTCTGGAAAATATGTTTGATATAACTTCCATCTTCTTAAATTTATTAAGACCTGTTTTGTGTCCTAACATACGATCTATCCTGGAGAATGTTCTATGGGTGCTTCAGAAGAATGTGCATTTTGTTGTTTGGGGATGGCATGTTCTGTATATGTCTGTTAAGTTCATCTGGTCCAGTGTGCTCTTAAAGGCCAGTGTTTCCATATTGTTTTGTCTGGATAATCTATGCATTGATGAAAGTGGGATGTTAAAGTCCCCTACTATTATTGTATTGCTGTCTATTTTTCCCTTTAGGTCTGTTAATATTGCTTTATATACTTAGGTGCTACCACGTTGAGTGCATAAATATTTACATGTTATATCCTCTTGTTGGACTGACCTCTTTATCATTATGTAATGTCCTTGTCTCTTATTAGTCTGTTTTAAAGTCTATTTTGTCTTTTGTAAGTATAGCTACCTGAGCTTTCTTTTGGTTTCCATTTGCATGGAATATCTTTTTCTATTCCTTTCACGTTCAGTCTGTATGTATCCTTACATCTGAAGTGAGTCTCTTGTAGGCATCACATACATGGGTCTTATTATTTTTAATCCATTCAGCCACTCTGTCTTTTGACTGAAGAATTTAGTCCATTTATAATTAAAGTAAATTTAGATATGTATGTACTTGTCATTTTGTTTATATTGCTTTCTGGTTGTTTTGTAATTCCTTTGTTCCTTTCTTTTTCCTCTTGCTCTCTTTCTTTCTGATTTGATTTTTTGGTAGTGGTATGCTTAGATTCCTTTTTATTTTTTGTGTATCTACTATAGCTTTTAACTTTGTGGTTACCATAAGGCTTACATAAAACTAATATTTATAATTATCTATTTTATATTGATAATTCTGAAAGCATTTTAAAGTTCTACATTTTTATTTCCCACCATGTTTTACATTTTTAATGTCATAATTTACATCTTTTTATTGTGTATCCTTTAACAAGTTAATGTAGTTATTTTTCACCTTTTATATTTCTGAAATTTTATACTCTCAACATGTACTTTTATAATCAGAAAAAATGGCACATTTTATTTTATAAACACAACTGGGCAATCATGCACATCACCTGAAAAGTAACAAAATTGGGATCTTTTTCATCAAATTGTGAACAAACATATAAAGTCACCTATGAGAAAATTCAAGTTATTTCAACCTCTATGATAATAAGGTATGACAGTCATATTTATTTAGAACTCTAGTTATCAAAACCAGACAGTACAATTGATTTAAGTTTTGTTCTCTTACCTACCCTGTAAGAAAAGTTTGCTTTAATTCATTATACTTAATTATTTTAAAGTAGAAAAGCATACAACATATATTTCCCAAGAGAGCAAATCTAATTTGCATTAAAAAAAAAACATGCCTCTATACCTCTTTTGTCTAAAGGGCAGCCATGTTACTATTTAAATGCAAACTTATTTTTTTATACAATTTTTTAATTAAGGTATTATTGATATACACTCTTATGAAGGTTTCACATGAAAAACCATGTGGTAACTACACCCCTATTATCGAGTCCCCCCCATACACCATAAATACAAACTTATTTAAATGAAATAAAATTTTAAATTCAGTTCCTCAGTTGTACTAGCCACATTTCAAGTGCTCAAAAGACATGCAAAAACAGAATATCTCTATCACTACAGAACTTTTTATTGGCCTGTGCTACTCCAGATCTTTCCCCTGGAACCAGAGTCAGGTTCTGGTTCATGCCACTTCAGAATTCAAAACATCTCTAAGTAAAAATTTAAAAAGTGATCATGAAAGAGTATTTCTAAAAGTTGAAGACGCCACATGCATGCCTAAATCTCTAAGAATTTCTTGGAATGTCTCGCTCCTTTAAAACAATCTAAAGGCAATCACATCTGAAGTTGCTTTATTCTAAGTGTAAAAACTCTCATTGTGAAGGAAGTCTGTTTTATGAACTATACTAAGAAGCTAGAAAACATGGAAAAATAAGAATCCATCCCATAGAAACTCTGGAGTTTATACATTTCTTTCTGAGCAGTCTAATTAGCGAAGGAATATTTTCTAATCAAATGAATATCAAAATATATCAATGATATCTAAAAGGATCATTAAGGCAATTTCACTATCCAAAAGGGGCACATATATGCATTAATCACATACCCCATAAAAATACCCCATAGCCAGAGTATTTTTTTAAATAATTTATTTTGATATCATTAATCTACATTTACATGTGCAATATTATGGTTATTAAACTACCCTCTTCATCAGGTCCCCCCCACCAACCCCATTACAGTCACTGTCCATCAGCGTAGTGAGATGCTACAGAACTACTACTTGTCTTCTCTGAGTTGTACAGCCCTCCCCATGCCCCCCCAACATTACATCTGCTAATCGTAATGCCCCTTTTTCCCCCTTATCCCCCTTTTCCCATCCCTCTTCCCCAGTCCCTTTCCCTTTGGTAACTATTAGTCTGTTCTTGGGTTCTGTGAGTCTGCTGCTGTTTTGTTCCTTCAGTTTTTTCTTTGTTCTTATACTCCACATATGAGTGAAATCATTTGATACTTGTCTTTTTCCACCTGGCTTATTTCACTGAGCATAATACCCTCTAGCTCCATCCATGTTGTTGCAAATGGTAGGATTTGTTTTCTTCTTATGGCTGAATGATATTCCATTGTGTATATGTACCACCTCTTCTTTATCCATTCATCTACTGATGGACACTTAGGTTGCATCCATTTCTTGGCTATTGTAAATAGTGCTCCGATAAACATAGGGGTGCATATGTCTTGTTAAACTGCGCTGCTGCATTCTTAGGGTAAATTCCTAGGAGTAGGATTCCTGGGTCAAATGGTATTTCTATTTTGAGTTTTTTGAGGAACCTCCCTACTGCTTTCCACAATGGTTGAACTAATTTGCATTCCCACCAGCAGTGTAGGAGGGTTCCCTTTTCTCCACATCCCCGCCAACATTTGCTGTTGTTTGTGTTTTGGATGTTGGCCATCCTCACTGGTGTGAGATGATATCTCACTGTGGTTTTAATCTGCATTTCTCTGATGATTAGCAATGTGGAAGCCAGAGTATATTAACCAGCTTCTGTACATTTACACCCAAGTTTCATAAGAAATTAATTAGGATGTACTGCTAGGAAGAAGAATCAGGATTGAAAGAACAAGAGTTTAAGATACCTAAAGATATTTTCAAATGGAAGAAACACTTTGAAAATCTCAAATTGAGACAAAATATCATAAGAGGATGACATGGTAATCTCCAAATCTCTCTTTGCTGATGTCAAGCTTTAAAATATATATGATACAGAGCTTGAAGGGAATTAATGTACGAATCCTAACAAAAGCGAAAAATCTAAAGATTATATTATTTTGGAAAAAGATTGCAAGATAGAAACAGCCTGGTTATAATGGAAATTATAGTATTTATTGTGTAAATAAATAAGCTTTTTCTTTTATTTTACCTCAATATCCCTATATGCTTTTTTTACTCCTGACAAACCCAGGTTTAAGATTTATCCAAAAGACACGTGGATTTTACTTTTAACGTGTTATTTTCAATCTTTGGTTACTCCTAAAATGGTTCAATTAAATAATCCCAGTATTTACTACTATTAAATGAAGGTTAAAGAAAAAATGGGAAGGGCATTATTGGCTGGTGCAGAGAATCAAGAGCAAGAAGACAGTCATCAGCTTCAATTATACTGACAGTTCAATTCCCAACTGGCTCACTTACAATGGGAGTATTTTGATGGTCTACTGCCTTAAGTATAGTTCCACTTAGGGCAACCGAATAAAATGTGTGCATAAAATCAAACTGCACAATAAGGTATGCAAGCCTGATAATCTAATCCTCATACCTAACACAAAGTATTAAGTATCCTAAGTAGTGATAAATAATTCATGAATGCTTTAGAGACCCTTCATAGATGGTAGATCTATAACCATAGACACATATTCTACGTGTTTCAGAAATACTCATTAAATGTTAGACAGATACCTCAAAATTAACGCCACAGTAGAAACTATTTTAGACCTAATAATATATTTAGACCTAAGGAAATATAGCACACCTAAACTAACATATATATAAAAATAGCCAAATAATGAAAGTAACAACTTTAATAGATTTATTGCTCCCCTTGAACACTGTCATAAAAATAAAAATCTGTAATTTGGTACAGAAATTGAGTTAAACATTGATCAAAACTTACTACATAGTAATAAAGAGCAATGCTTACCTAGTTCAATACATGTTATTCCAAGAGACCATACATCTACTTTGCCATCATACTGCCCTTCGTCCATGGCTAAAATTACTTCTGGGGCCATCCTAAAACATAAAACGTCAAAGTTAAAAAGGAAAAGAAAAATATACTATTCTTTAAAAACATAATGAATAGCTACATGGAGAATACTTGTGTGAATTTCAGGTGATATATGTGGACATAAGAATTCTTGTAATGGGAAATAAAGGCATTACAGGTTGTGAGGTAAATATTTGCCACTGCATATACAGTGTGAGACTTATTCTCATCATTTGTCACAATCATGTAACAGCATCCTAGAGAAAAGATTCCCCAGAGCACAGTTGTATTCTCCAAGGTTGCAGATTCTAATATTGTATGCCTTTTATGCCAGTGGTTCTCAAACATTTTGGTTTCAGTATCTTATTACAAAAGTCTAAATTTTGCTTGAAAGAGGACATTTTATCACTGGCACTTGTTTCCTTGAAGTAAACAAGCTCACTACATTTAGCTGAGAAAATACCTGCCACAATAAGCAACAATGAATAAGCAGTTTGTCAGTCTTTTTTTCAAACAGGAGTAGTATTCTGTGATAAAGGTGGCTAGGACAGCCACTCATAACTAAATAAAGCATACAATTATTAACTTTAGAGGGGCCTTGGTTATAAAATGATACACTAATTCGCATCTTCAGCTAGACTCTAATGTTCTCACTGGTACTTCACCTTATACTTCCTTTGTACTTGTTGTTAAGCACAGACACACATTTAGAACAGTTTCTGACTGCTTAATAAGATTGCCACCAGGCGTATGTGTGTTCCTGTGTGTAAAAACATGTAAATACGTACATAGTGCTGTGTTCCTAATATACTATATACAAATTAACACATATGTAACTTTCAAATGCCAATAATAAGAGGGCTTCTAATTTGTTAAGATGTTGAAGTAAGCTTGGGGAGTGACTAAGTTCAACAAAGTTAAAAAAGTAGTTTTGTTTTTAAGGCACAACTTTGTAGCTCCTTTCTAGTATCTAATATTGATCACTGATTTGTAAAGAGAGGGATAATTAAGAAGCATTATTTGTCCAAAGAACCCTTTTTTTGTAGAGGGGAAGAGGATTCTATCTAAATTAGGGTTCTACATAAGAAATTTTTGGTCATACACAGCAGTAGTCTTCAAATTTTTTATTTTCTTACTTCCAATGAATTTATTTAAACAATGTATCTGCTTGTATATTTTTGAGTTGGTACCTAAATTTTATAATCTTAATAGTTGCAAAGGATATAATGTACACACACACACACACACATATATATATATATATATATATTATTTTGTATATGTGCTTTACAGATATTTAAAACTTGGAGCTGAGGACCTAGCTCATTCAATTCATTAAAAACACTGCTGGTATAATAACCTAATTAGCAAACCCAGTCTACATGGTCTTATCAACCACTCAAATGAGAATTATCTTCTGTCAGAAAATGCCAAACTTCATTTTTCCATGTAAATAACATGTTAATGTGTCCTCATGACAATTGTCCCAGTTATAAATGAGGTAATTTACGATTCACTAGAAAAGAAGATGGGAGGGAAGATAACGGGGGAAAAGAAAGAGCAAGGAGTAAAAGGAAGTGAAGAGAGAGGACTCTAAAGGCAGAAGGCCCTTGCCAAAATTTTGTGTCCTAAATCATTTCAATATTTCTGATGCCAAATATTCTGTTATGTATTCTCAAATTCTCCTTCTGGTGACGGTCTGAGGCTTTTAATTCTCAGAACAACACATCATTCTACTGTTCAGGATGGGTGAGAAGCCTTTCTTTAACAAAGTGGGAGTTGGGAGATTTGAAAGGTAGGTGGAAAAGAAGATGCAGTAGACCTAAGACACCTCTCAACATATACAGAGAGAAGACACCTATGGAAGTTGAAGATGTGGAAAATTATTCCCTTCAAACTTGCTGACATTAATATGGAATTATTTATGGATAAAATTAGATGATGTCTAGAAGTGGCTTCAAATAACTGGAGGTGGGAGGGAGGGCAAGAGGAGCAAGTACACAGGGCAGGCGGGGCCATGAGGCAATGCTGTCAGGCTGAGCTGATGCTATGTGAGCCTTCATTATATTTTTGTCTATTTCCCTGTATACTTGAAATTCTTCATAATAAAAAATTAAAACAAAAAATTCCTAATCAGCTACCAGTCTTCAGGTACTCTTACTCAGAAGATACTGACAAACAGTAAGTATAAATCTAAAGAAAATCTCCACTTAGCATTTCTATCTTCTCTCTTCTTAAATATTAAAATTTTTTCACTCCTACACCCAATATATGATGTAGAGGATAACAGGAAAGAAATGTAGGGGGGGACAAACGAAACAATAGGAGATACAAGGGCAGCACTCCAAATCTGTATTTGAAAGTAACTGTAGTGCTCAGAGTCAAGCAGCACTGTATTTCCAAGAAAAAGATAAAGCATCTGAAAACAGTACAACCACACACTGCCTATTTCAATTCTGAGGATCAATACCAGATAGGACTATTCTTACCAATACGGCGTTCCCACAAAAGAATTGGCAGGAGAGGCCATGGAAGCAGATCCAAAGTCAGCAAGTTTCACCTGGCCTGGTTCTGTCAGAAGGATATTTCCTGCTTTGATATCTCTGGGTTTAAGGAACACAGAAAATTATTTGTCTTTCCTTCATAAGATTATACTGAAAATCATAAAAATCACATAAAAATTTATAAAATAGGGAAGGAGAAATCAGAATAATTAAGGCCCTGGATAATCTCTCAGTTGGGATAATGAGAATTAAGATCCAAATAAAGAAATGAGATACACAGAATTCCTATAGGAATATAGTAACAATTTTCTAAAAGAGAAAATACAATAGCAATAGAAACAGAAGAGAAAATTAGGTAACTAATAGCACATACTCTATATTTGAGTTCCTGTTTATTGGTACACATAATGGTTTTAAAAATTTAGCTTAACATTCCTACGAATATCCTTAACATGAAAATGGAAAAAAAAGAACCTCATGCCCCAAATTATTATTTTTTTAATTACTCATATCATTCCAAACTTTTGCATAGTTCTCCTATCTAAATATGAAATGAAAACTGAAACACATGGATAAGGTAATATCAATGATTCAAAATTTACATTTAAGCTTTTCTATAGATTAGCAATCTACATGTGAACTAAGAAAATTATAATGGAATTGTATGCCCAAAGGGTACCATAACATGCAAAAACAAATAAATTTATAAGCACTTGCCAGTTCACACTATATAGTATTATAATGGATATAATAGTAGTCAATCTATTTTCTTCCATTTGTTTTTTAAAAAAATGGATAGGTTCTTTGAAGTTCAGAAGTTCTACTTCCAACTTTTCATTCTCTTATTTAGTATGCATGTGGATTTCTCGTGACCTTACTATCCACATCTAAAATAGTGATGACCCACTAATTTGCAATGACTCTACTATATGAGTTTACTATGTATTGTCTGGTTCACATAGATAATTTAAAAAATGCTACCTTCCTTCTAAAAACAGGCAAAACCAATACCAAACTTAAAAACGTGGTTTATGGAGATTCAAGATGGCAGAGAGAGAGGTGACATGGAGAACTCCTCCGAAAACCACAAATACTTCAAAAACATAATTAACACAACTAACCCTAAAACAGCAACAAGAAAGAAGGCTGAACCAGACTGCATACAGACCTCACAAACAGAGCACACCTCACGAAACAGGGTAACATACGAAAGCCTTAACCCAGCGGGAACAAGGCCCTTCCCCCATCCCAGCTCAAAACAGGAGGAAGAGAAACGGAGAGGGGAGGGGATGGAAGCTTCGGACTGCTGAGCGCATAGCCCTGGAGACCTGCTTTGTGAGCAGAAGCCTATAGTGTGTGGTGCTCTGGACGTTGGGGAGCTCAGACGGACGGAGGGCCTGGGAGGGAGACAGACATTCTGGCCGTTTGTGGAGAGGGGGATCCATATTTGGCTGCTCGGTGATAGAGGAGGGGTGGGCGGTCTGAGAGGCTTCCTAGCAGAGGGCTGCTGAAGGGGTGAGGTTTGCATGGAGCTTGCTGCATGAGAGAAGGGAGAGTTGGACAAGGTTCTCTGGGCATGCTCTGCCCACTTGGTTGGAAACTTTGAGGAGCTTCAGGTGCTACATCCACCTGGCTGCCTACACAGCTCAAAAGCCCCCCACTGTGACACACAGCCTGCTGCACCTTCCTCCTGGCCTGCCAGCACTGGATCACAAACTGGCGATCACTGAGCTGCCGTAAGGCCAGCCAGAGGGAGGCCCCGCCTACAACAGATAGAGATGCCCGAGCACAGAGGCTTACACGTGTGTCCTTGGCCCACTGGCTCTGACACTGGAACAGGCACTGCAGATGGGAAACAGGAAACAGATATTTCCTCCCCCGAGGCACCAGCTCCACTCCCCTAGGACTCCCAACCTCACTCTAGGGGCTGAGCAGCTCCAGAGACTGGAGTTTCTGCACAGTAGTGGACACCACACAGATATATGAAACGTCAAAACAACATGGTTCAGAGCAAAATCTCACAAACCCCAGAAGAAGGGCCAAATGAAACTGAACTCACCAATCTTCCTGAAAGAGAGTTCAAAATAAAAATTATAAACATGCTTATGGAGGAACAGAAAAATATTGAAGAACTCAGGAATGAAATTAAGTCAGAGATTCAGTCATTAAGAAATTCCATATCTGAAATGCAACATACAATGGAGGGATTTAAAAGCAGATTAGATGTAGTAGAAGAGACAGTAAATGGAAGAGAAATTAGAGAAGAGGAATACAAAGAAGCTGAGGCACAGAGAAAAAAAAGAATCTCTAAGAATGAAAAAATATTGAGAGAACAGTTTGACCAATACAAACGGAACAATATTCTTATTATAGGGGTACCAGAAGAAGAAGACAGAGAAAAAGGGATAGAAAGTGTCATTGAGGAGGTCACTGCTGAAAACTTCCCCAATCTGGGGAAGGAGATGGTCTCTCAAGCCATGTAGGTGCACAGATCTCCCAACACAGGGACCCAAGGAAGGCAACACGAAGACATATAATAATTAAAAGGACAGGGTATTAAGAGCAGCCAGCGAGAGAAAAAAGATCACCAACAAAGGAAAACCCATCAGGCTATCATCAGACTTCTCAAGAGAAACCTTACAGGCCAGAAGGGAGTAGCATGATATATTTAATGCAATGAAGCAGAAGGGCCTTGAACCAAGAATACTCTACCCGGCAAAGTTATCATTTAAATTTGAAGGAGGGATTAAGTAATTTTCAGATAAGCAAAAGCTGAGAGAATTTTCCTCCCAAAAAACACCTCTAGAGAGCATTTTGGAGGGACTCCTATAGATGGATGTATTCCTAAAGCTAAACAGATGTCACCCAAGGGATAGAAAAAGAGTACAGAATATGATTCATATATACGAAGAATGGAAGAGGAAGAAAAAGGAGGAGAAAAAAAAAAAGAAACTTTACGTTGTGTTTGTAATAGCATATTAAGTGAGTTAAATTAGACTGTTACATAGTAAGAGAATTACACTTGAACTTTTGGAAACCACAAATCTAAAGCCTGCAATGGCAATAAGTACATGCCTATTGATAATCACCCAAAATGTAAATGGTCTGAATACACCAATCAAAAGACATAGAGTTACTGAATGGAAAAAAAAACAAGACTCATCTATGTGCTGCCTATAAGAAATTCACTTCAAACCCAAAGACACACAGACTGAAAGTAAAGGGATGGAAAAAGATATTTTGTACAACTAATAGTGACAAAAAAGCAGTAGTTGCAGTACTTCTTTCAGATAAAATAGACTTCAAAAAAAAAAAAGTCACAATAGAGACAAAGAAGGACATTACATAATGATAAAGGGGCCACTACAACAACAGGATATAACTAGTATAAATATCTATGCACCCAACACAGGATCACCTACATATGTGAAACACATACCAACAGAATTAAAGGCGGAAATAGAATGCAATACATTCATTTTAGGGGACTTCAACACACCACTCACTCTAAAGGACAGATCAACCAGACAGAAAATAAATACAGAGACAGAGGCACTGAATTACATACTAGAACAGATGGACCTAACGGACATCTACAGAACACTCCATCCAAAAGCAACAGGATACACATTCTTCTCAAGTACACATGGAGCATTTTCAAGAATAGATCATACACTAGGCCACATAAAGAACCTCAGTAAATGCAAAAAGATTGAAATTGTACCAACCAGCCTCTCAGATCACAAAGGCAGTACACTAGAAATAAATTATACAAAGAAAATGAAAAAGTCCACAAACACATGGAGTCTTAATAACATGCTCCTACATAATAACTGGATCAATGACCAAATAAAAACAGAGATCAAGCAATATACGGAAAAAATGACAACAGTGATTCAACACCGCAAAATCTGTGGGATGCAGTGAAGGTCGTGCTAACAGGGAAATATACTGCAATACAGGCCTACATCAGAAAAGAAGAACAATCTCAAATGAACAGTCTAAACTCATAATTATGGAAACTAGAAAAGGAAGAACAAATGAGGCCGAAAGTCAGTAGAAGGAGGGACATAATAAATATTAAAGCAGAAATAAATAAAATTGAGAAGAATAAATCAAATAGAAAGAATCAATGAAAGCAGGAGCTGGTTCTTCGAGAAAATAAATAAAATAGATAAACCCCCAGCCAGACTTATCAAGGAAAAAAAGAGAGTCTACACACATAAAAAGGATCAAAATGAGAAAGGAAAAATCACTACGGATACCACAGAAATACAAAGAATTATGAGAGAATACTATGAAAAATTATATGGTAACAAACTGGATAACCTAGAACATATGGACAACTTTCTAGAAAAATACAACCTTCCAAGGCTAACCCAGGAGAAAACAGAAAATCTAAATAGACCAATTACCAGCAAAGAAATTAAATTGGTAATCAAAAAGCTACCTAAGAACAAAACACCTGGACCAGATAGTTTCACTGCTGAATTTTATCAAACATTTACTGAAGACCTAACACCCATCCTCCTTAAAGTTTTCCAAAAAGTAGAAGAGGAGGGAATACTCCCAAACTCATTCTATGAGACCAACAACACTTTAAAACCAAAACCAGGCAAAGACACCACAAAAAAAGAAAATTACAGACCAATATCCCTGATGAACATAGATGCAAAAATACTCAACAAAATATTAGCAAACCGAATTCAAAAATACATCAAAAAGATCATCCATTATGATCAAGTAGGATTTATTCCAGGGATGCAAGGATGGTACAACATTCAAAAATCCATCAACATCATCCACCACATCAACAAAAAGAAGGACAAAAACCACATGATCATCTCCATAGGTGTTGAAAAAGCATTTGACAAAATTCACAACCATTCATGATAAAAACTCTCAACAAAATGGGTATAGAGGGCAAGTACCTCAACATAATAAAGGCCATATATGACAAACCCACAGCCAGCATTATACCTAACAGCAAGAAGCTGATTGAGTTTCCTTTTAGATCGGGAACAAGACAAGGATGCCCATCATCCCCACTGTTATTCAACATAGTTCTGGAGGTCCTAGCCATGGCAAGCAGACAACACAAAGAAATGAAAGGCACCCAGACTGGCAAGGAAAAAGTTAAACTGTCCCTGCTTGCAGATGACATAATGTACATTAAAAATCCTGAAGAATCTACTCCAAAATTACCAGATCTAATATCTGCATTCAGCAAAGTTGTGGGGTACAAAATTAATACATAGAAACTTTTTGCATTCCTATACACTGACGGTGAACTACCAGAAAGAGATATCAGGAAAACAATTCCATTAACAGTCGCATCAAAAAGAATAAAATACCTAGGAATAAACCTAACCAAGGAAGTGAAAGACCGATACTCTGAAAGGTACAAGACACTCTTAAGAGAAATTAAAGAGGACACTAATAAATGGAAATTCATCCCATGCTCTTGGCTAGGAAGAATTAATAGTCAAAATGGCCATCCTGCCTAAAGTAATCTACAGATTCAGCGCAATCTCTATCAAAATACCTACAGCATTCTTCAATGAACTAGAGTAAATAGTTCTAAAATTCATATATAACCAAAAAAGACCCCGAATAGCCAAAGCTATCCTGAGAAGGAGAAATAAAGCAAGGAGATTTACGCTCCCTGACTTCAAGCCATACTACAAACCCACAGTAATCAAGACAATTTGGTACTGGCACAAGAACAGACCCATAGACCAGTGGAACAGAATAGAGAGCCCAGATATAAACCGAAGCATATGTGGTCAGTTAATATATGATAAAGGAGCCATGGATACACAATGGGGAAATGACAACCTCTTCAACAGCTGGTGTTGGCAAAATTGGACAGCTACATTTAAGAGAATTAATCTGGATTACTGTCTAACCCCATACACAAAATTAAACTCAAAATGGATCAAAGACCTGAATGTAAGTCATGAAACCATAAAACTCTTACAATAAAACATAGGCAGAAATCTCCTGGACATAAACATGAGCAACTTCTTCATGAACATATCCCCCGGGCAAGGGAAACAAAAGCAGAAATGAACTAGTGGGACTATATGTAACTACAAAGCTTCTGTACAGCAAAGGCCACCATCAGTAGAACAAAAAGACATCGTGCTGTATGGGAGAACATATTCATAAATGACATATCCGATAAGGGGTTGACATCCAAAATATATAAAGAGCTCATACACCTCAACAAACAAAAAGCAAATAAGCCAATTAAAAAATGCGCAGAAGAGCTGAACAGACACTTCTCCAAAAAAGAAATTCAGATGGCCAACAGGCACATGAAAAGATGCTCCACATCACTAATCATCAGAGAAATGCAAATTAAAACCACAATGAGATATCACCTCACACCAGTGAGGATGGCCAACATCCAAAACACAAACAACAACAAATGTTGGTGAGGATGTGGAGAAAGGGGAAATCTCCTACACTGCTGGTGGGAATGCAAATTAGTTCAACCATTGTGGAAAGCAGTATGGAGGTTCCTCAAAAAACTCAAAATAGAAATACCATTTGACCCAGGAATCCCACTCCTAGGAATTTACTCTAAGAATGCAGCAGCCCAATTTGAAAGAGACAGATGCACCCCTATGTTTATCGCAGCACTATTTACAATAGCCAAGAAATGGAAGCAACCTGTGTCCATCAGTAGATGAATGGATAAAGAAGATGTAGCACATATACACAATGGAATATTATTCAGACATAAGAAGAAAACAAATCCTTCCATTTGCAACCACATGGATGGAGCTAGAGGGTATTATGCTCAGTGAAGTAAGCCAAGCAGAAAGACAAGTATCAAATGATTTCACTCATATGTGGAGTATAAGAACAAAGAAAAAAACTGAAGGAACAAAACAGCAGCAGACTCACAGAACCCAAGAATGGACTAACAGTTATCAAAGGAAAAGGGACTGGGGAGGATGGGTGGGAAGGGAGGGATAAGGGGGGAATAGGGACATTATGATTAGCACACATAATGTAGCGGGAGGGGAGACACGGGAAAGGCAGTATTTACAGAGAAGACAAGTAATGATTCTATAGCATCTTGCTACACTGATGGACAGTGACTGTAATGGGGTATGTGGGGGGGATTTGATAATAGGGTGTCTAGTAACCATAATGTTGTTCAAGTGAATGTACATTAATGATACCAAAAAAGAAAAAAAATTTTATGTAGTTTATGACAGTTTAATCTTTAAATTACTATTCATTTTCAAGGATAAAGAGGATTACCTCAAAAGCATAGAGTCTTTAGTAGCTTTTACTTGTCTATGTCATGGAATCAATGGAACAAATCTGGCATTAAGAGTTACCAGGAGGACAAAAGATCTAGGTTAGTTCTACTCTAATCTATCTTCGCTTTGTAAGCTTTGGGAAGTTTGTCACAAATTGGGACATGAGTTTCTTCATCTGTAAAATGAAAAATGTAAGAATACACAATCCCTATCATCTTTTCCACTTCACAAATTAAATTATTCTATAATTAAATTTCTATTACAAATCTATAAAGTGCATATACTTTAGAAAGCCCAGAAGCATGTGTAGAAAAGATAAAAATTATCCTCAACAAAGAGATCCAATATATTAGTACATTCTTTTTAAGATATGGATAACCTAAAAAACTATGAGTTTGTAAAACTCCAGAATAATTTTATTTAGCTAAAACCAACAAAGCTTTCAGGATTAATAAATTCTATGTCTGATAAATTCAACAAGCCATTTACTTATTAATACATGATAAATTTTAAAGTACTTACCTATGGATCATGGTATGAGAATGTAAGTAGGCCAGTCCCTGGAGAGCACCATGGGTAATTGCTGCTATTTCCATTTCTTGTAATGGCTTTTTGTGAACTAAAAATAAGAATTTATTTGAAAATAATTATTCTATAGAACATTTCTATTTAAAAATACATATACACATATCTAATGTATTGGAAAAATTTTAAAAACTAACATTTAGCAAGAGGAATATTTGTTTCCAAGATAATAAAACAAGGCAACTGAACTTTATAACAACAGTGCAGTTGTGCATAGTTACAGTTCACAGCCAATTTTCCTCTAAGTTAACATTTAACAACTAATTTGTGATTATAAAAACACTGAGAAAGAAGCTTTCCCTTTTTATATTCCTATATATCTTCATTCTGAACAGAAGAAACAAATCAAGTTTAATGATAAAGATTGAAGAAAAATGCCTGTTAAATCGTAATGAAAGAAAACTCATCTGTTATGCTAAAACACTATTTAATAACAACAGAGCATACCACAGTAAGACTCTACAAAAGACAAAGGTTTTTATTTTTCTTGGAAAGATTTAACATTATTAAAAAAACTCTTACTGAAGGAATTCTTATTTTATCATACTAATACTTTTCTTTTCATATTAAATAAAGGAAACTTACCTTCCAGCAAATCTGAAGCAGATCCTAAACAATATTCCATTACAAGCTATATGGGAAAAAATATAAAAAACATTAAAATACACTATTAAAATAAAAAGATTCTATCTGAGATAAAATAAATTCACCAAGGGGATTGAGAAGATAGTCTGAAGTGACACAAACTCTAGTTATCAATTACCTTTAAATATTAAGTACACATTCAGGAACTTCTTAAATGCATACATGAAGTTAAGCCAAGGCTACATTAATCTTTTATAATGCTGACATATAACTGCTTGTAGATGTGTTTCATATAATTACTAACTAAAGCTATAAAGGGATATACATATTCTATTAATATTAACCTATAGTAGCAATACTGGTATTGTTAGGAAGCAGAAAATTGTCCTCTGCTACTATATATACAAAGTTTAGGTTACAGTTTAAATCTTTCCTATAAAGCACACACAGAGCACCTCTTATGTGCCAGGTATTTTATATATATTAACTAATTTAATCCTCATAACCACCTTTGGAAGTAGACCCTATTATCATCCTTGTTTTACAGATGGAGAAACTTGAAAGACAGAGAGGCAGCCTACCCTCTCTGCCACTGTTTTTTCTTTAATCACAGCCTCAAATTTAGGAGTACCATCACCAGCAAATTAAACCAAACATTACAAATTGAAATCTAAGTTCTGTGTATTAAAATCAGCTGTAGCTTATTAAAAATAAAAGGTCATTCCTGTTTAAAGAAAATTCAGCCTTTCTCTTAAAAGACATAATTACTATGCCTATACCATTTTAAGATCACTACCTCATCTTGGTGCTAACAATGGGGCAAAATTAATTTCCATTTTCTGTAATAAAATGTCTCAATTTTCTACCTTTAGTATTATTCAGCCAAGGAATCACAATCAGTTCAGATTTCACCAGGATTCGCCACAAATATTCCACCCAAGACCCTTGTGGTTAAATAAATAGCTTACAATACTTTTCTGTCAAAAATATATGCTGATTTTCAACCAAGTGATAGAATTGTTCTCAACAATGTTTGATAAAGCATTTGAAGAATGATACCACTAACATCCATCACAACATTTTCCCATGCACGTAATGGTCAGCTAAATCTCTGTAGTAAACTGGCAAACGTTCTATTATCTCTTACTGCCTAAGAGTTCCAGGAAAAGCTGCTCCTCCTTCTCAGTATGAACAACAATTTAAAGGTGTTTGTGCATGGCTTTATACAACTATTTTGAGACATTTTTGAATAAATTATAAACTAAACCTACTAAAATTACAGCAATGGGAGAGCAGATACCTACCCATGCTGTGTGCTCACGTAAATAGCAGCCTTTGTATTCTATACTGTTGGGATGTTTTATTCTTTGTAGAAACCTAACTTCCTTAATAATATCCTGCCATTTCTGTGGGGAGAAAAAAAAGAATAAAGGAAAGAATTATGAACAGCTCCTTCCATAGAAAGCTATATAAAAAAAAAAGTAATTAGATTAAAAAGTTAACAAGAACATACAACTTTGCTTTATTTGTAATATATAAATGACAAACCAATATATTTTAAAGAAATTACATTCACAGAGTTTACAACTCAATTACATAAAATTCATTCCAGGTACGACATATTTTTAGGTTCATAAAATTTATTATCAATGAGTATTATTGAAATTTTACAACCACACACCAAGCCGATTGAAAACTATATACTATATTTAGTGGCTTTTCTTCAAAAGTTCAACCTACCCCTTCTTTTGTGCAGCTAAAAGGCAAATAATGACCTAAATTCCTAAATGCACACATACTAAAATGCTAGTGAACACTTAGTTTATCAGAGGGAAGTCCATAGAAAAACCAAGCAGCATGAAAACATTTTCCTACAGGATTTTACGAAGAGCTTTCCCATTGACGCCTACTAGTAAATAACAGATAAACCTTCAGCAATAAAAGGTACTCTATGACAACTTCAGAAACACAGGCCATGTCCTAATATAGTTACTTGTAAGAAGCACTCAGGGAACTCTGAAAATACACGTACTTGGGTCCATACCAATTCTAGAGGCTTAGTAGATGTGGGATGGGAACTTGGAATCTGTTTTTTTGTTGTTCTTTCAGTTTTTCCAAGCTTTACCATAGACTTGTATAATATTTTTAAAGGTAGGGGAACAAGAATATAGAACTTTAAGAAATGTTTTGCACTAGAATTTAAGATCCTATATCTCCTATGTTATTTCACAAACTCTCAATGAAATAGAGTAAAAGATGTTCACAGTGTAAAATGTGTAAGCTATAAGATGCTAAGTTCAGAAAATATTTTATGGACTATACATTTCAAATTTGAATGCTCTGGGAGGCAAACTCTCAAAACAAAACAAAGTTAAAACCTGTATTCTTCAATGTAAAAAAAACTTGCATGAAGGATACAATATTAGATTAGAGAAGATGATGCCCTAGGTGAAACTTTTTGTTCTAGGCATGACTAATTAAACAAACTCCAACACATGTCTTCTATAAAAGCCAGTTTTAAAGTTATAGCATGGTAAATAAAATTAGAGTAAACTTGTCAAAAATGGAGGGATTTTTTTAGGGGTTAATAAAAGATTATTCTAATAAAAGAAATTAATAAGAGATTTTTTAAGGTACCAACATGATGGAACAGTGATCTATCACAACAGTGTTCTCATAAACATAAGTATGACTATCACAAAAAACAAGATTTACCATAAAATAGAGATTCCAGAAATACAGAAAACCAAAATCTGTAAAAATAAAAGACTGATCCAGCAATTCTGCCTCTGGGCATATACCCTAAAGAATTAATAGCAGGAACTCAAAGAAATATTTGTATACCTATGTTCATAGCAGCATTGTTCACAATAACCAAGGGGTAGAAGCAACTGTCATTTTACAGGTGATGGATGGACAAAATGTGTTTTCACACAGACACAAAGACACACACACACAAACAGGAACATTATTCAGCATGAAAAAGAAAGGAAATTTAGATCAGATTAAAGATGGCGGCATGAGAGGTGAGACAGGAGGCTTCCTCCTAAAACTGCATATAATACGAAAATATAATTAATACAACTACTCCTGAAAGAGCAACAGGAAAGGGGACTGTGCTAGACTGGATACACCTGGTGAAAAGAGCATACCTCACGAAACAGGGTAACGTACCAAGGCTGTGGCCCTGGCGGGACCCAAGCCCTTCCCCCACCCCAGCTCACCAGCGGGAGGAAGAGAAAAGGAGCGGGAAGGGAGTGGAGGCCTAGGACTGCGGAATACCTAACTCCAGAGATCTGCTCTGGGAGTACAAACCTACATTTCATGGTGCTTGCATGGTACTATCATGGGTAGGGTTTGGAAACCTAAGACAGGCAGAATTCCTGGAGAGACTGAGATTCCAGCTGCTTGTGGAAAGCAGGGATCAATATCTGGCTGCTCTGGGAAAAACAAAAGGCAGGCAATCTGAGGGACTTCCTAACAAGGAAGCCCTTAGCAAGAGGGCTGCTAAAGGGGCAAGGATTGCACAGAGCTTTCTGCTCAGGAGAAAGGACAGGTAGACAAAATTGTCCACGTGCACTCTGCCCAGCAGGTTGAGGGCTTTCACGATATTCAGGTGCTCCAGCTCCCTGGCTGCCTACACAGCTCCAAGGACCACCTCCGGGATACACAGCAGACTGCACCTTTCTCCCGGCCAGCCCCACCTGGCTCGCAAAACAGCAAACTCTGCCCTAGCATTAGGCCAGCCAGAAGGAAGATCACTCAACAGCAACTACAAACGCAAAGCATGAGGCTTATATCTCTGTGCTTGGCCCACTGGTTCAAGCAGTGGAGTCAGGCATAGCAGCCAGGAAGCAGGAAACAGCTCTTTCCTCCGCCCAGGCACCAATACCACTCCCCTGGGACCCGCGACATTGCTTCAAGGGCTGAGCAGCTCCAGAGAGTAGAGCTTCTGGGCACTACAGGGGGTCATATAAAAATATGAGACACCAAAGGCACCTGGTTCAAAGTAAAATTATTAATACAACTCCTGAGAAAGATTTAAATGACATCGACCTCACGAATCTTCCTCAAAGGGAAATCAAAATAAAAATCATTAACATGCTCATGGAGGTACGGAAACATATTCAAGAATTCAGGAATGAATTCCAGTCGGAGACGCAATCATTGAAGAGCACGAGGGAGAGTATTAAAAGCAGATTAGATATGGTAGAAGAGACAATAAATGAAACAGAAACTAGAGAAGATGAACACAAAGTAACTGAGGCACAGAGAGAAAAAAGAATCTCTAAGAATGAAAGAATATTCAGAGAACTGTGTGACCAATCCAAACAGAACAATACTCGCATTATAGGTGTACCAGAAGAAGAGAGAGAAAAGGGATAGAAAGTGTCTTTAAGGAGGTAATTGCTGAAAACTTCCCCAATTTGGAGAAGGAGATTGTCTCTGAGGCCATGCACATGCACAGATCTCCCAACACAAGGGACTCAAGGAAGAAAACACCAAGACATATAGTAATTAAAATGGCAAAGATCAAGGATAAGGACAGACTATTAGAAGCAGCCAGAGAGAGAAATAAGATCACATACAAAGGAAAGCGCATCAGGCTATCATCAGACTTCTCAGCAGAAACCATACAGGCCAGAAGGGAGTGACATGATGTATTTAATGCAATGAAGCAGAAGGGGCTCAAACCAAGATTACTTTATCCAGCAAGATTATCATTTAAATTTGAAGGAGGGATTAAACAATTTTCAGATAAGCAAAAGCTGAGAGAATTTACCTCCCATAAACCATATCTACAGTGTATTTTGGAGGGACTGCTATAGATGGAAGTGTTCCTAAGGTTTAATAGCTGTCACCAGAGGTAATAAAACCACAGAAAGAAAGAACAGCTATCTACTAAGCAAATGCAAAATTAAATTAACTATCTCCAAAGTCAATCAAGGGATAGACAAAGAGTACAGAATATGATACTTAATATAAAAATAATGGAGGAGGAAGAAAAAGGAGGAGAAAAAAAGAGAACTTTTAGACTGTGTTTGTAATAGCATATTAAGTGAGTTAAGTTAGACTCTTAGATAGTAAGGAAGTTAACCTTGAACCTTTGATAACCATGAATCTAAAGCCTGCAATGGTAATAAGTACATACCTGTCTATAATCACCCTACATGTAAATGCACTGAATGTACCAATCAAAAGACAAAGAGTCACTGAATGGATAAAAAAGTAAGATCTATCTATATGCTGCCTACAAGAGACTCACTTTAAACCCAAAGACATACACACACTAAAAGTGAAGGGATGGAAAAAGATATTTCATTCAACTAATAGGGAGAAAAAAGCAGCAGTTGCTGTACTTCAATCAGACAAAATAGACTTCAAAACAAAGAAAGTTACAACATACAAAGAATAATATTACAAAATAATAAAAGGGTCAATCCAGCGAGAAGATATAACCATTATAAATATCTATGCGCCCAACACAGGAGCATCTACATATGTGAAACAAATACTAACAGAAGTAAAAGGAGAAATAGAATGCAATGCATTAATTCTAGGAGACTTCAACACTCCACTCACTCTGAAGAACAGATCAACCAGACAGAAAATAAGTAAGGAGACAGAGACACTGAAAAACACATTAGAACAGATGGACCTAACAGACATCTACAGAACTCTACACACAAAAACAGCAGAATACACATTCTTTTCAAGTGCACATGGAACATTTTCAAGAAGAGATCATACACTAGGCCACAAATAGAGCCTTGGTAAAATCAAAAAGATTGAAATTGTACCAACCAGTGTCTCAGACCAAAAAGGTATGAAACTAGAAATAAATTATGCAAAGAAAATGAAAAATCCCACAAACACATGGAGGATTCACAACATACTTCTAAATAACCAATGGATCAATGACAAAATAAAAAAAGAGATCAAGCAATATATGGAGACAAATCACAACAATAATTCAACACCAGAAAATCTGTGGGATGCAGTGAAGGCCATGCTAAGAGGAAAGTATATTACAATATAGGCCTATTTCAGGAAAGAACAATCCTGTACGAGCAGTCTAAACTCACAATTATCAAAACTAGAAAAAGAAGAACAAATGAGGCCCAAACTCAGTAGAAGGAGGGACATAATAAAGATTAGAGCAGAAATGAATAAAACCGAGAAGAATAAAACAATAGAAAGAATCAATGAAGGTAAGAGCTGGTTCTTCGAGAAACTAACAAAACAGATAAACCCCTGGCCCGACTTATCAAGAAAAAAAGAGTCTACTCACATAAAAAGAATTAGAAAAGAGAAAGGATTCGAAAATCCATCAACATCATCCATCACATCAATAAAAAGAAGAACAAAAATCACATGATCATCTCCATAGATGCTGAAAAAGCATTTGACAAAATTCAGCATCCATTTTTGATTAAAACTCTCAACAGAATGGGTATAGATGGCAAGTACCTCAACATCATAAAGGCTATATATGACAAACCCACAGCTAACATCATACTTAATAGCGAGAAGCTGAAAGCTTTTCATCTAAGATCGGGAACAAGACAGGGGTGCCCACTCTCTCCACTGTTATTCAACATAGTACTGGAGGTCCTAGCCACGGCAATCAGACAAAACAAAGACATACAAGGCATCCAGATTGGTAAAGAAGAAGTCAAATTGTCACTATTTGCAGATGATATGATACTGTATATAAAAAACCCTAAAGACTCCACTCCAAAACTACTAGAACTAATATCTGAATTCAGCAAAGTTGCAGGATATAAAATTAACACACAAATCTGTTGCTTTCCTATACACTAATGATGAGCTAACAGAAAGAGAAATCAGAAAAACAATTCCATTCACAATTGCACCTAAAAGAATAAAATACCTAGGAATAAACCTAACGAAGGAAGTGAAAGACCTGTACTCTGAAAACTACAAGACACTCCTAGGAGAAATTAAGGAAGACACTAACAAATGGAAATGCAT
>JAQQAC010006923.1:933536-965811 GCA_029783875.1 Phataginus tricuspis | reverse complement strand
GGGTGGGAAGGGAGGGATAAGAGGGTTAAAGGGGCATTACGATTGGCAGACATAGGGTGAGGGGGCTCGGGGGGGACTGCACAGCTCAGAGAAGACAAGTAGGGATTCTCATCTCACTACACTGATGGACAGTGACTGTAATAGGGTTGGTGGGGGGGACCTGATGAAGGGGGTAGTTTAATCATCACAATATTGCTCATGTAATTGTAGGTTAATGATACTAAAATAAAATAAATTGTAAAAAAAAAAAAAAGAGAAAGGAAAAATCACTATGGATACCACAGAAACACAAAGAATTATTAGAGAATATTATGAAAAATCATATGCTAACAAACTGGATAACCTAGAAGAAACGGACAACTTTCTAGAAAAATACAAGGCACACGAAGAAAGAAACAGAAAATCTGAATAGATCAATTACCAGCAATGAAATTGAACTGATAATCAAAAACCTACCTAAGAACAAAAGCCCTCAACCAGATGACTTCACTGCTGAATTTTATCAAACATTCAGTGAAGACCTAATAAGCATCCTCCTTAAAGTTTTCTAAGGAGTAGAAAAAAGTGGGAATACTTCCAAACTCATTCTATGAGTCCAGCATCACTCTAATACCAAAACCAGGCAAAAACACCACAAAAAAAGAAAATTACAGACCAATATCCTTGGTGAACATAGATGCAAAAATACTCAACAAAATATTAGCAAACTGAATTCAAAAATACATCAAAAAGATCATCCATCATGATCAAGTAGGATTTATCCCAGGGATGTAAGGATGGTACAACATTCGAAATTCCATCAACATCATCCACCACATCAACAAAAAGAAGGATAAAAACCACACCATCATCTCCACAGATGCTGAAAAAGCATTTAACAAAATTCAACATCCATTCATGATAAAAACTCGCAACAAAATGGGTATAGACGGCAAGTACCTCAAGATAATAAAAGCCATATATGACAAACCCACAGCCAACATTACACTTAACAGCAAGAAGCTGATCAAGTTTCTTTTAAGATCGGGAATAAGACAAGGATGCCCACTCTCCCCACTTCTATTCAACATAGTACTGGAGGTCCTAACCATGGCAATCAGACAACACAAAGAAATAAAAGGCATCCAGACTGACAAGGAAGAAGTTAAACTATGTTTGAGGATGACATGATATTGTACATAAAAAACCCTAAAGATTCCACTCCAAAATTACTAGATCTAATATCTAAATTCAGTAAAGTTGCGGGATACAAAATTAATACACAGAAATATATGGAATTTCTATACACTAACAATGAACTAGCAGAAAGGGAAATCAGGAAAACAACTCCATTCACAGTTGCATCATAAATAAAATACCTAGGAATGAACATAACCATGGAAGTGAAAGACCTATACTCTGAAAACTACAAGACACATGTGAGAGAAATTTAAGAAGATACCAATAAATGGAAATATGTCTGGTGCTCATGGATAGGAAGAATTAATTCCTATCATAATACCAAAAGCATTCTTCAACAAAGTAGAGAAAATTGTTCTAAAATTCATATGGAACCACAAAAGACCCTGACTAGCCAAAGCAATCCTGAGAAGGAAGAATAAAGCTGGGGGGATTATGCTCCCCAACTTCAAGCTCTACTACAAAGCCACAGTAATCAATACAATTTCGTACTGGCACAAGAACAGACCCATAGACCAATGGAACAGACTAGAGAGCGCAGATATAATCCCAAGCATATATGGTCAATTAATATATGATAAAGGAGCCATGGGTATACAATGGGGAAATAACAGCCTCTTCAACAGCTGGTGTTGGCAAAACTGGACACCTACAAGCAAGAGAAAGAAACTGGATTATTGTTTAACCCCATACACAAAAGTAAACTTGAAATGGGTCAAAGACCTGAATGTAAGCCATGAAACCATAAAACTCTTAGAAGACAATATAGGTAAAAATCTCCTGAATATGAGCATGAGCAACTTCTTCCTGAACGCATCCCCTCGAGCAAGGGAAACAAAAGCAAAAATGAACTCATGGGACTACATCAAACTAAAAAGTTTCTGTACAGCAAAGGACACCATCAACAGAAGAAAAAGGCATCCTACAGTATGGGAGAATATATTTGTAAATGACATATCTGACAAGGGGTTAACATCCAAAATATATAAAGAACGTACACGCCTCAACACCCAAACAACAAATAACCCGATTAAAAAATGGGCAGAGGATATGAAGAGACAGTTCTCCAAAGAAGGAATTCAGATGGCCAACAGACACATGAAAAGATGCTCCATATCACTAAACATCAGGGATATGCAAATTAAAACCACAATGAGATATCACCTCACAACAGTAAGGATGGCCAGCATCCAAAACACTACGAACAACAAATACTGGCAAGGATGCGGAGAAAGGGGAACCCTACTACACTGCTGGTGGGAATGTAAGCTAGTTCAACCATTGTGGAAAGCAATATGGAGGTTCCTCAAAAAACTAAAAATAGAAATACTATTTGACCCAGGAATCCCACTCCTTGGAATTTACCCAAAGAATACAACTTCTCAGATTCAAAAAGACATATGCACCCCTATGTTTATCGCAGCACTTTTTACAATAGCCCAGATATGGAAGCAACCTAAGGGTCCATCAGTAGATGAATGGATAAAGAAGAGGTGGTACATATACACAATGGAATATTATTCAGCCACAAGAGGAAAACAAATCCTACCATTTGCAACATGGATGGAGCTAGAGGGTATTATGCTCAGTGAAATAAGCCAGGCAGAGAAAGACAACTGCCAAATGATTTTCCTCATTTGTGAAGTATAACAACGAAGCAAAACTGAAGGAACAAAATAGCAGCAGACTCACAGACTCCAAGAAGGAATTAGTGGTTACCAAAGGGGAGGGGTGTGGAAGGACAGGTCAGGATGGAGGGAGAAGGGGATTGAGGGGTATTATGTTTAGTACACATGGTGTGGGGGATCACGGGGAAAACAGTGTAGTACAGAGAAGGTAAATAGTGAATCTGTGGCACTGAAGGACAGTGACTGCTTTGAGGTAAGGATGGGGACTTGATAATATGGTTAAATGTAGTAACCACATTGTTTTTTCATGTGAAACCTTCATAATAGTGTATATCAATAATACCTTTATGGAAAAAAAAAGCCATATTACAATTAGCACACATAATGTAGCTGGGGTGGGGGTGGGGTGGGGGCATACGGGAAGGCAATATAACACAGAGAAGACAAGTAGATTCTATAACATCCGTCTACGCTGCTGAACAGTGACTGCAATGCGGTATGTGGTGGGGACGTGATAATAGTGGGAGTCTAGTAACCATAATATTGCTCATGTAATTGTATATTAATAATAGCAAAATAAAAAAATAAAAATAAAAATAAAAATAAATAAAAGCCTTGGCAAGGGCCCTTTAGTGGACTTACAAAAAAATTGTTCCTTAACTTACAGGGTTGTTATGAAGATTGAATAAAACAATTCAAGATAAAAAAAAAAGAAAGGTAATTCTGATACACACAACATGGATCAAGTTTGAAGACAGTATATTAAGTGAAATAAGCCAGTCACAAAAGGACAAATAGTGCATAATTTCAATTACATTATCTATCTAAAGTAATCAAATTCAGAGAGACAGAAAATAGAAAGGTGATTTCCAGTGGCTGGGGTCAGGAGGGAAAGAGGAGTTATTGTTTAATGGGTACAGAATTTCACTTTTACAAAATGAAAAGGTTCTAGAGATGAATGGTGGTAATGGTTGTACAATTTAAATGTCCTTAACACCACTGAACTGTACACTTAAAGTGGTTAAGATGGTAAATTTGTTTTGTGTACGTTACCACAATTAAAAATAATTAAAAATTTTAAAGAATTAGACACACATAACAGACTTAGAAATAAACATTTTATAAACTTATGCAATTAAGAACTAAACAGAATATTGATGAACTAAAGTACATGCAATACAGCATCAACAATTTTATTTTTCAGATTATTACCCACTGCCTTATTTTTCAGACTAGATATATGCTGCCTGATGATTATTTGAAACAGCCATTAAACAATTTCTCAACCATGAAAGATTTGTATCCAGTATACTTAGTCATATATACCTTTTTCTAGTTTACTTTCTTAGACATGATAATCCCTCTATTATAGAATAATTTACTAAACAACAATTTAAAAAATGAAACATGTTAGCAGAACATATCTTAAAAAATTAAAAGTAAGGGACATAGAAGGGAGGTTTCTGGTATGTCAGGAATGTTGTTTATTGCTCTAAGGACAAGTAAAATGGGCACATTGAGTCTGTGGAAGAAAATTCACTGAGATACACACTAAATTTTGTATACTTCTCAATATTTTTTTAAAAAATTCCCACCTATCCCCAATTTAAAATGGTATGGCTTTCTTTACATGCTAATACAAACATATATATTTCACCTACTTCAGTAGACTGCTTTCCACTGTAAGACATTTTCTTAATAGCCACCACTTCATTGGTGCGCACATCCCGTGCCTAAAAAAGACATAAGACCATTGTAAAAATCAATAGATTA
Source organism: Phataginus tricuspis (assembly GCA_029783875.1). Classification (NCBI taxonomy): domain Eukaryota; kingdom Metazoa; phylum Chordata; class Mammalia; order Pholidota; family Manidae; genus Phataginus; species Phataginus tricuspis. The sequence goes on along the minus strand of JAQQAC010006923.1, from coordinate 961,231 downwards.
CACTGAGCAATCATTTCTCTGAGAATAAAAGCATTTATAAACTACCATGTCAAAAAAGATATCAAAACTGCCTTTAAAGAACATTATAAAAATAAGTAAATTGATAGCAAAAATGTATGAAATTATCAAGGAGCTGGTACTTTAGAAATAAAAATAATGCATGTTTATCTTTGAATGAGCTAATTGTGAGAAAAAATATAGAAATTTGAATAGAACTATAAACAAAATACTGACTAGTACATACAGGTCTATGCTAGGCCTGTAAACTTCAAAATTTCAATGAAATGGACAATTCTCTAGGAAAGAACTACTAAAATTGATATACAGAAGAAAATTTGAGCAAAACAGTGGTGAACCTTTGAAAAGAATACTAATCGTCTTTAAAATAGTTGTGAGTGGAAAAGTTTCACCAGGGGAACTTCCCAGGATAAAAGGGGAGAAAAAAGGAAAGCTATACCATCAATTTTATGGAGGCAGTCTAACCCAACAACTAAACCCTCACAAGCAGCACAAAATAGAAAGTTAGGTACCAATTTGAATTGTAAATATAGACAAGTGAACTCTAAATAAAAATTTTAAACCAAACATAACAGAGCATTAAAAGAATATTTCATTTGGATAAAATATATTACAACAGAAATGGAAAATTTTGATACAGGAAAACATTTCAGAATTTGCCATATTTTTTTACAAATCAAAGGGGAAAAATATGTACTTATATATATAAATGCTCATAAATGCTGAAAATGCAGAAAGGGCCCAACTCTCAATGTATTCAACACAGGGAAGACCAAACTCTTAGAAAACCCACATGGGAAAGGTAATTCCTCAACATGATAAATCATGTCTATTGTAAGGAACTATTAACTAAAATTAAGACAAGACAGCTAAAATGCTATCACAATTATTATTTACCACTGTTCTGGAAATTTTGTTAAAAACATATAAGCATAACAGAAACATGAAGGTTAACTCTTTAGAAAGTAAGAGCCAAATTCTCATTGTGTTTTTAAAAAAAAAAGATGATATATAAAGAAGGCACAAGAGGATAGCTGCAAAATATTTCAAATGAGTTCAGTAAAAAGGGTTAATCATCTCTAGTCATCTGTGAAAGAACTCATTTTCAATTCAGTCTTTAATGAATTCCCAAAGATAAAATGTTTTAAAATTAGATTATGGTGATGGCCACCCACAAAATTCTAACTTACTAAAAATCTATGAAATGCAGACTTAAAATTGGTGAACACAGAGTATGTAATTTAAATCTCAAAAAAAGCTGTTAAAAAATTGGACAAGCACATATGTAAATTATACCTAAACAGAGTTGCTTTAAAAAAAAGTATATATATATATTTTTTTTTAAGCGGGTCCTGGGTTCTGGAAACAACTAATGACATTCCATTTTCAATTACTGGCAGACTGGTAATGAAAATGTGCACCACTTACCATAATGGGTGAAGTGGATCTATCCGCATAAGATCTTGAATATGAATTTATTTTTCCAAAATTTTCTCTTCTTATCTACTTGTGAGGCCCTTGATTTTAGTCAAAAGGTCTAACCAGCTATATTCTTTTCTAACAGTTTTAATGAGATATAATTTACATATCACTCATTTCACCCATTTTAATGTGTATAATTCAATAGCTTTTAGTACACTGACAGATACATGGCAATACTGATTGATATGACATATATGCAATTTACTGATAACTACAATTTTAGAACTTTCATTGCCTCAAAAAGAAACTCCAAATTATTTCATTTAAAAATGGTTAAAATGGTAAATTTTGTATTATGTGTATCTCACCTCAAAATTTTTTCCCATTAAAAAAAGAAAAAAGAAACCCCACACCCTTTAGCTATCACTCTCCTATCCCTTTTCTACACCCCTTCAGCCCTGAGGAAAAATGAATCTACTTTCTGTGCCTCTGGAGATTTGCCCATTCCGTACACTTTGGAACCACATAATATACGGTCTTTTGTGACTGGCTTCTTTCACTTAGTATAATGTTTTCAAGACTTGTGACCAGTGAATGTTGAGCATCTTTTCATGTGCTTTTTGGCCATTTGTACATCTCTGGAGAAATGTTAATTCAGATCCTTTGCCCATTTAAAAATTGGGTTGCCTTTTTGTTATTGAGTTGTAAGAGTTCTTTAAATATTCTAGACACAAGTCCCTTATCAGACATATGATTTACAAATAATTTCTCCTATCCTGTTGGTTGTCTTTTCACTGTTTGGAAGCATAGAAGTTTTACATTTTGATCAAATCCAATATCCATGTTTTTCTTTTGTTCACGCTTTTGTTGTCATTTCTAAGAATCCTTTGACAAAACCAAGGTCATGCAGTTTTACCCTAAGAGTTTTATAGTTTTAACTGTTATATTTAGGTTTTTGATACATTTTAATGTTCATATATGTTAAGAGGTAAGGGTCCAATTTCATTGTTTTGCTAAAGAGCTACGTTTCTAATTAGCACAAGATAAAGTTCAAAAGTGGGTATACTAAATGCAGTGTAGTATCCTGGAGTAGATTCCAGAACAGAAAAGAGCACAAAGACTGGGAAAATCTGAATAAAGTATGTAGTTTAGTTAATAGTATCAGTGTATCAATGTTGACTTCTTAGTTTTGATAAAGGAACTGTGGTTATGAAACTTGTAAACTTTAAAGGATTTGGGTGAAGATTATAGGGTAAAACTCTTTACTATTATTGCAAAATCTGCAATCTAGTATTACTTTAAAATAGTAAGTTATAGTGACTGTAATTTATTAAATTCCAAACTCATTAGTAATGATGATTACATTAAAATTAAATCAGATTAAGATGAGATTACTTTTGCCTATCATATACACACAAAAAAATCCCACAGAAAAATATTTAATGTCCACAGTCATGTTTCTCTCTCCCTTCAGGATTACGAGTTGTGCTTACTTATCATGTCTTATTCATCTTCTCTAATCTAGTACAATTTCCTCAACCCTTCCTTGTTTTTTATGACACCAGCATTCTTTGAGGCTACACAGAGGTTACTTTACTAAATTTGTGTTTGTCTGAAGCTTCTTCAAGATTAGATTCTGGTTACATATCTCTGGCTGAAACACTACATGAGTAATATTGTGTCCTTTCAGGGTATCATATCTGGAGGCATACAATGTCTGTTTATCACTGGTTACTAATTTTCATCACACACTCAAGGTGTTTGACTGCTTCTTTCCAATATATATAGTTACAACCACTGTTTCCTACTTTGTATCTAACAAGCAATCTGTGGACAGATACTTTTAAACTATATAAATATCCTGCTCATCAAACTTTCCCCCTAGGTTTAGCAACCACTGGAGATTCTAGCCCAAAACAATCTTTGCAATGATGACTTCAAAATGGTTTTCCCCAACTCTACCATTCCCTTCACATGTATCAGTCAGCATTCTATTATAAAGAAAAGCCCTCCCTTTTCAACTATCTAGCCATCCTTCATCTACCATGGAAATTAGGAATTCCTATTTTATTCAATGGGTTATAATCAATAGATGTTTATACTGATGCTCAAATTGTTCCAGATCTGGCCAGTGGGAGCACCTTCAAGCTGGTTCTAGCATCCTCTTGAAAGGCCCTATTTTTTTGTTGTTGTTTAAAGCACTTTTTAACCTTCTGGTACAAAATATTCTAAAGCTTATCTTTTATGATCCCTGCCCCCACAATAGAATGAGCCATTACTCCAAGAGCTCTTGATCCATGTAAGTGAGGAATTCAAGATCTGAGTGCTAAGTGTGCTTATTGCTACAGGGATATCAATGCAACTAGAATCTTACAGAAGACAGAGCTAGAAAATATATATGTCATATAATTAGTTCACATTTATGCCACAAATTCCTATCCAATACCTATCTGGTCCCATATGGTTCTTCTTTGCTTTTGCCAATTTCCTATTTATATCATTCTTTCAGTTAGGGTCTGACTCCAAACGACATCAAAATTATTCACTGCTCAATCTTTTAACACAGTTTCAGAACTGTCACACCCATACCAATGTGAAACAAATTTACTGACAAGAGTTCAAGATTTGTTTGCAATTTCCTCTTCCCAACCAGACAGAGGGTATAAAGTTAAAATACTGTGTATGAAAGTTACTCATATTAGTTATGGTTTTTACTCCAATGTGGTTATAGCCCAAATACAGTTGGATTCATTGTTCCTGCTTGCCTTTTAGTGACTCCCCTCATACATAACCACTTAATTTTAACTTTTAAATATATAAAATATTTATTATCAAAAGAGGTAAAACAAGTTATCATTCTGTCCTCTATCTATTTCTTTCTATTCCCCACAACTGTCACCATTCTGTTATCTTGAATTGTTGGATGTATGGCATATAACTTGTCTAACTTCATCAAACTATACATTTAATATATCTGAATTTAACATATATAAATTATACTTAATAAAATAAGTAAATTAAAAATACAACTGACACATACTGAATGGCTACATGATACTTAATAAAATAAGTAAATTAAAAATACAACTGACACATACTGAATGGCTACATGACGGATTTTTTTCAACAGGGTTCTCTTATTGGGCCCATTTCTAAGAGTCTGTATATTTTCTTCCTTTATTATTCTATATTTCTCCACATTAGTATTAAGGAGAAGAATGGGACAAGTGTACCTTCAGACAAAACTGTAACACAGAAAAAAGGTTGTTTATGAAATGTCTGTTTTCTGAGTGCCTCTAACCTTATTCTGTGTCCAATCCAGAAATCAAACAAACATAACCTACATCACACACATACATAAAGCATGTGTACACAAAAAGATTCTGCAAGGATATTTATCTAAATGTTAAAAGCAGCTGTCCTTCGACAGGAAAATTACAGAGGGAGTTTCTACTACTACCTTATTTTTACCTCTAATTTAGAAATGGGAAATAAATGAAAAGTTCAAATTGTTAAGAATTTGGAACACATTTTCTCTAAGGAAATAATATTTCAATTGTTTTATTCTTAAGGTGCCCATTAAAACTAAAAAACTAAATCTGTAATACTACCAAAATATTAAACATCTATAGAAAACTTGTTGCTGAGAAAAAAAAAGCAATCTTAATAGGAAGAAATAATGAATGAATAATAAAGAAATGTGTGTATGGGACTTTACATAACTCAATGTTCTGCAATATTTAATTCAATAGCAGTATAAGTCATAAAATTGCTAATGTAGTGTAAACAACATGGAAATTAAAACAGAGTTTCTTTCCCATTTTTTCAATAATCTAAGAAGCTCAATAAATAAAATGATCTCTTTTCATATACACCTAATGCAAGGGACTATAAAATAGACTATTGCCTATGTCTTTTTGTATTACTGGTTTTTACTCTGCCAGGACTGGACATTAAGTAAATGCTTGTCACTGACATTAAGCCTTTAACACTTACAAAATACACTGCTCCAAAGCTCCCATGGCCAATTTCTCTGAGATCTGTGAAGAGTTTCTCTGGATCTTCTTTGAAGAAGAGTTCTGCAATTTCAGGGTCCTTCAGGCTGCCCGCTCGGTTAGTTGATGGCATCCTGCTGGGCAATCAGCTGTCTGATTCTAATTTTATACTGCTATCCCAATCCTTGGTTCATCTGTATGAATGAAGCCTCGTTGGCATAAACTATTGTAGAGAAATAAGAAAAGAAAAAGTCAGGAAAAGCAAAAGTTGCTAAGAATAATTAGTATAACATCATTTTCTGACTACATATATAAAATTATCTTCAACCTGGAATTTCACTGAAAAGAAGTGCTGTCTACTAGTACAGTAGTCTTAAACCTGGCTCATCATCACAATCACCTATGCTGCTTTAAACAAAAAAGATTTCCACTATACAAACTATATAAGTATACACTATACATACACTTCTAAAAATTAGATACATCTTTATGTCCTGGAAGGCTTTCTGTATCAGTACTTAAAGATTTATCTAACTCTTTGCAATAAGCTCATCAGCAAAAGAGAGAATATAGTAGGAAGACCATTAAAAACATGCCCAACAACTCAAAATGTACCCATAATATGTTTCTAACAACAGGAAGATTTCCATCTATTAATGACCTTCAAATGCAAGAAAATAGACAATAGATTTAATTCAGTAAGCTTTCTTTTCCTTTCAGATACCACATGGCAGTGTTTAATCAACTCTAACACAGACATTCCTAAGAAAAATGCAATGGGAGAAAATAATGAATTTAAAATACATAGATACCTGTTTCCTCCATAACCTGATTCACATTAAAATGTGACCTTATCAAATCTGCTTCATTACATAAGTAGATACACTACAGAATTCCCTGGTGGTTCTGATATCAGTTCCTTTATATCAGATTACCAAATTTTTTTAATGGCTGCCATAAACGAGAGGCTTCAGAACCTGGTTCTAATAAATGACACTGCCTAGATAGGAATCCTGGCAACAATTATTTACCAACTATGAACTCGCGTAGCCTCATTTTCCAAATCTACAAAATGAAGGAAATAACCTACCTCCTAGAGTAGCTGTGAGGGTTAAATGAGTTAATAATGTTAAGTATAGACTAGTACACAGGCGGAGTAAGCACTACATTAAATGTTAGTTATCATAATCTGCTTAAATTTACCATTTAAAATTAAAAACTCCAAAATTGATTTCATTAAATTCATAAGGGAAAATAAAGCTCTAGCCAGTTTTTTCCATGCCCAAAGCATATTTTTTTAATTTTTAAATGTTTAAATTTTTTTTTTCAAAAATTATTTAAACTATAGAGAATTTTTTAAGCTGGTCTCATTTTTAGTGAAGTCAACTGAACTGATTATAATGCTTGTTATTAAACTTCTAACTACATAAAACACATTTACATATCTTTTGTACCTCCCTAAATTAATACTACATTGCAGTAAAAACTCAAATTAGTAGTTTGTATTCCTTTCTAACATATTTTCAAGGCTGCCCCATATACCACACTTTTACCAATCTCTCTGCCCTGGAAGTTCCCTGGTACAGTGCTTCAATTACAATTCTTCCAAGAATATGTAACAATAGGAAAGTCACTTAACTTATCACTTCTAAAATGAGGAGATTGAACTAAATTCTATATTAAGTGTTACTATTCAATTAACATACCTGTGAAAAACAAAAAGCCTTCTATGTTACTTAAGACCTTATTTAAGAACTTTGAATGATCAAATTATAGTACCTTTATTACAAGCATTTTACATAAAATTTTGTAACTACTTTCATGATTTGCATCTTCTTTTCTATCTGCCTAACAAATTCCCATACAAAATTCTTCAAAATTTAGATTAAAGGTAATGTTTGTGAACTTTTAAATCCAGTAGGACGAGCTTGTCACTCTCCCTTCAGGTTCCAAAACATCCTTCATCACTTATTATACCACAATTATCTTTCTTCCCTAGACAACTAGGCACAATGTGACTCATTCACCTTCACATTACCTCTCCACATCCTACACACTACCTCTTACAGTTAATATACAAATATGTGTTGGACTAAAAGAATACTTAATTCTTCTCCCTACAGCCCCTTTAAAAATGCTTTTGCTTCCACAAATATTTAATGAAGAGTATACATGAGATTATGATACACAAAATATTAAAGTTGATAACAGAGAAAGAGTAAATTCATAAGGATAGTGCCCTCTAGGAAATCAGAGAAACAAGAAATAAGGAGGGGACTGGAATAAATGCTCTACCAAATATCAAAAGAGAACATAAAATTATTGTCATCACTAGAATAAAATAGGGCAAGTAAATCAATAATCTGAAAGAGTTCAGAAACAAACCCACATACGTGTATCTTGAAATTTAGCATATGATTAGAGGAGAAATAAATATTGAGAAAATGGAGAACCCATTTGAAAAACATTTTAAGATTATATACTTAGCACATATCTTATACAAATATAACTACTAAATGGCTTAGAGGCATCTCAAATTAATGAGGAAAAAGGATTTGATAAAATAAGTGTTGTTGGGAAACCCAAATAACTACTGGAAAATAATAAAGTAACACCGTTTCTGAAACTAAACCTCAGAATTAAATATGGGTCAGAAACACAGATGTTAAAAAATGAAGCTATACAAGTACTAGAAGGAAATATGAGAAAGTTCCTCTGTAATTATGCAATCAGGAAACTTTGCTAACAATGACCCAAATACAAAACAAGTAAGGAAAAATACTGATATATTAAACAATATAAAAAAAAGAAAACTTGGGTGGAGGGACCATGGAAAAAGACACTCCAAGCAAACAGCCAAGTAATAAACTTGGAGAAAATGTTCAAACCTTGTATTTTAAAAGGTTAAGATCCCTAATATGTAAAAACTTTCAAAGAAGCAAAGAAAAAAGACAACTTGATATCTTTAATATGTAGAGGTTCTAAAAACAGCAAAGCTAAAACAAACAAAAAAAAACCCCAACTGGCAGAGATATGGGTAGTTCATACAATTAAAAACAAACAATAAAAAATTAAATATATGGAAATGTTCAAAATCACTCAAAATAAGAGAAATACAAATTAAAAACTATACTGAGTTTTGATTTTGCACCTGTCAGAAGGACAAAAATTCACCATGTTTGGAGCACTGAAAAATTCACCACAGACAGTGGGCTGGGAGGGAAACATGCCCTCTCATAATAGTAGTGGTAATGCAAAACAGCACAAACCCCATGAAGAAAAATCTAACAAAATCTGGAAAATTCATATATGCACTTACCATTTCACAAAAAAAATCCCACTTTAAGAAATCCACAAACCACTGTGATGGGGTTGGTGGGGGGGACCTGGTGAAGGGGGGAGTTCAATCATCACGGTATTGCTCATGTAATTGTAGGTTAATGATACTAAAATAAAATAAATTATTAAAAAAAAAAAAAAAGAAATCCACAAACCAAAGATACTTACAGACTATATAAGAAATGGTAAATGTGCAAGGTGGTGAACTTAAACTCATTACATTGCTGATGGGAGTGTAAAACAGTACAACTATTTTGGAAACTCTTTAACAGATGTTTATCAAGTTAAATAAACATTTACTATGATAGAGCAAGTCCTTAACTAGTTATCATTTACTCAAAAGGAATTAAAACACAGGCACACAAGAACTTGTACACAGCAGCTTTATTCATAATGGCCCAAACTACAAATACTACAAATGTCTATCAATAATTAAATGTATTTTACAATTAAGGTATATTCACACAATGAAATATTATTCATAGTAATAAAAAAGAATAGAATACTGATACTGGCGGCAACACAGATGACTATGGAAAGCATTATGTTCAGCCAAAGTCAGAAACAAATACAATTTCCTTAAGTTCTCTAACAGGCAAAATTTGTCTACAGTGATAGATCTATGGTTGCCTGGGGATGGTAGGGAGCAGAAAAGGGGAAGTGACTAAACAGGAGCCATAGGAACTTCACAGGATGATAGCATGTTCTACATATTAATTGGTTAGTGAATTATACAAGTGAACACATGTCAAAACTCCAACTGCACACTTGTGGATGCATTTACTGTATGTAAGTTATACCTCAATTATATATATATAGTGCAAACTTATGAACAAAGTATGGAAGGATATATATTGAAATGCTAATATTTCTCTCTTAAGGTAAGTAGGGCTATGAAGAGCATTATCTGTTAGCCGAGACATCTGTAATACCTAATTTTTGTAGCAATCACTTTCATAATTTTAAGAAATTTTACTGTAAATTTGAGAAAAATAAAATAGAATATTTTTAAAACCACAACACATACTCTGATTAGGGAGACCTATCCAAAAGCATATTAGCAGATTTTTTTAATCCACAAAAGACTAATGACTTAAAATATTTCTATGTCAAAAAATTTGAGTCAAACACAAACATGGAAACATCCAGATTAAGCATTAATTAACAGTTAATATGCCTTAAATATACACATATCATTCAAATCACTCAGAAAGTACCTAATCCACCAATATATAAATGGCCAAAGGATATCAACATTCCATAAACATGTAATATAAATAATTGGGAAGAGAAGTCAAAACCTGAAGTATAATGGGTATGTATAGTCATGAGTTTTCTGATTCCATTTTCCTCTATCTCCTGGCTTTGACCTAAGAGTTGCCTGAGCAACTATTTGATAGTGCTGATGAAAAGAAAACCCTTAAAAGGAATCCCCTTCCATTGTCCCAAAGGGGACCCTGTTATCTGGAGATTGTGAGGAAATATGCCGGTTTTTTTCCTTTTCTTTTTTCTATCAGCCATAGAATTTCAGTGCCACAGCAAAAGAAACACGCTGTAAGAAAAACCTCTCTCTCTGGCCAAAAAAACTAGGAAACAGGGCCTCTGTCGTCCAAAAAGTATGAGGAGAATTGACATTATGTTTTTTTTTCCTTTTCTCTCTCCTTTCTGCACTTTACGTAAGGACAGCCCCAGTTACAGGGGAACTGTACAATGCAGAAGTCTACAGGCATCTGTGTCTTTCTGATCAAAGTAACTGGGAAAAGGCCACTGGAAACTGAACAGTATGGGGGAAATCATGGAGAAGAAAAGAGCTGGAAAAAAGATCCCTATTATGGGTATAAAGTAATACAAATAACAATTTGTGTTTATTTAAAATAGACTCAGAAAGTATAGCAAAACCTATGAGAAAGAGAACTAATAATGTATGATATATACTACTGCCTACGTCTTAAACTATCACTGAGAGACACAACACAGGGCAAATAAAAAGAGGACAGGGGAACTTTTGAAAATAGATCTTGTATTAGAACCACCACCCACAGAAAGTGAGACACAATGTGTCATCTACACTGGTGTTTGCTAAAACAACAAATGAACCTTCTCCAGAAGATGCAAACATGACTCAGAAATGACAATATCATATTCAAAATGGCCAGACTAAAATTAAAATTTACTCCACATGTAACAAACAACAACACACAAGCACACACAACTGGAAAATGTGACAATTATCATGGGAAAGAAAGGACAGATGCCTATTTTGAGATGGCCTCATGTTGGAATTATCACATAAAGACTTTAAAGCAGCTATTATAACCATAGTAAATGCGGTAATGGTTAACACTCTTGAACAAACTGGAAAGACTTAAGTTCTTAGCAGAAAAATAAAAGCTATAAAAAGAGATCCACATGGAAAAATTTAGAACTGCAAAATATAATTACCAGAAATTACAAAAGAAATTGCATGGGCTCAACCACTGACCAGAGATGATAGAAGAGTCAGTAAATTTAAAGATAACAGAGCAACAGAAAGTGTCTACACTGAAGAAAAGATAGGAAAAAACACTGGAAAAAATACGTCCTTAGAAACTTGTGAGACACTTCAAATGGTCTAAATTTCACACTATAGGTGTTATATAAAGGATAAGAAATATTAATTTTTTCATATATATTTTTTTATTTTGCTATTAATGTGCAATTACATGAGCAATATTATAGTTACTAGACTCTCCCTATTATCAAGTCCCCACCACATACTCCATTACAGTCACTGTCCATCAGTGAAGCAAGATGCCACACAATCACTACGTCTTCTCCACATTATACTGCCTTCTACATATACCCCCACCGCTAGATTATGTGTGCTAATCGTAATACCCCTTTTCCCCCTTATCCCTCCTTTCCCACCCACCTTTTCCAGTCCCTTTGCCTTTTGTAACTGTTAGTCCATTCTTGGGTTCTGTGAGTCTGTGGCTGTTTTCTTTCTTCAATTTTTCCTTTGTTCTTATACTCCACAGATGAGTGAAATCATTTGATACTTGTCTTTCTCCACCTGGCTTATTTCACTATGCATAATACTCTCTAGCTCCATCCATGTTGTTGCAAATGGTAGGATTTGTTTTCTTCTTGTGGCTGAATAATATTCTATTGTGTATATGTACCACCTCTTCTTTATCCATTCATCTACTGATGGACACTTAGGTTGCTTCCATTTCTTGGATATTGTAAATAGTGCTGCAATAAACATAGGGGTGCATATGTTCTTTTGAATCTGAGAAGTTGTATTCTTTGGGTAAATTCCAAGGAGTGGGATTCCCGGGTCGAATGGTATTTCTATTTTGAGTTTTTGAGGAACCTCCATATTGCTTTCCACAATGGTTGAACTAGCTTAAATTCCCACCAGCAGTGTAGGAGGGTTCCCCTTTCTCCATACCCTCACCAGCATTTCTTGCACTTAGTCTTTTGGATGGTGGCCATCCTAACTGGTGTGAGGTGGTGTCTCATTGTGGTTTTAATTTGCATTTCTCTGATGATTAGCGATGTAGAGCATCTTTTCATGTGCCTGTTGGCCATCTGAATTTCTTCTTTGGAGAAGTGTCTGTTCAGCTCCTCTACCCATTTTTTAATTCGGTTATTTGCTTTTTGTTTGTTGAGGTGCATAAGCTCTTTATATAATTTGGATGTCGACCCTTATCAGATATGTCATTTATGAATATATTCTCCCATACTGTAGGATGTCTTTCTGTTCTATTGATGGTGTCCTTTGCTGTATAGAAGCTTTTCAGTTTGATATAGTCCCACTTGTTCATTTTTGCTTTTGTTTCCCTTGCCAGGGGAGATATGTTCATAAAGTTACTCGTATTTATGTCCAAGAGATTTTTGCCTATGTTGTCTTCTAAGAGTTTTATGATTTCATGAATTACATTCAGGTTTTCCATCCATTTTGAGTTTATTTTTCTATATGGAGTTAGACAATAAACCAGTTTCATTCTCTTACATGTAGCTGCCCAGTTTTGCCAACAGCAGCTGTTGAAGAGGCTCTCATTTCCTCATTGTATATCCATGGCTCCTTTATCTTATATTAATTGAACTTTTATGCTTGTGTTTATATCTGGATTCTCTAGTCTGTTCCATTGGTCTATGGGTCTGTTCTTGTGCCAGAACCAAATTGTCTTGATTACTGTGGATTTGTAGTAGAGCTTGAAGTAAGGGAGCATAATTATCCCCACTTTATTCTTCCTCCTCAGGATTGCTTTGGCTTTTCGGGGTCTTTTGTGGTTCCATATGAATTTTAGAATGATTTGCTCTAGTTCATTGAAAAATGCTGTTGGTATTTTGATGGGGATTGCATTGAATCTGTGGATGCTTTAGGCAGGATGGCCATTTTGACAATTTGATGTTGTCTTCCTTGGGTCCCTTGTGCTGGGAGATCTGTGCATCTCCATGGCTTGAGAGACTATCTCCTTCCCTAGATTGGGGAAGTTTTCAGCAATTACCTCCTCAGTGATACTTTCTGTCCCTTTTTCTCTCTCTTCTTCTTCTGGTATCCCTATTTTGTGATAATTGTTCCATTTGGATTTCCCACACAGTTCTTTCAATATTCTTTCATTCATAGAGATTCTTTTCTCTCTCTGTGCCTCAGCTTCTTTGTATTCCTCTTCTCTAATTTCTATTCCATTTACCGTCTCTTCTATTACAACTAATCTGCTTTTAAATCCCTCCATTGTATGTTTCTTTTCAGATATGGAATTTCTTAGTAATTGAATCTCCATCTTAAATTCATTCCTGAGTTCTTGAATATTTTTCTGTACCTCCATAAGCATGTTTATGATTTTTATTTTGAACTCTCTTTCAGGAAGATTGGTGAGTTCAGTTTCCTTTGGTCCCTTTTCTGTGGTTTCTGAGATTTTCGTCTGAGCCATGTTCTTTTCATGTTTCATATTTCTGTGTGGTGCCCTCTATTGCCCAGAAGCTCCAGTCCTGGAGCTGCTCAGCCCGTAGAGTGAGGTTTTGGGTCATAGGGGCGTGGAGCTGGTGCCTGGGGGGAGGAAAGATCTGTTTCCTGGTTCTCATCTGCCCTGCCTGTCTCCAGTATCAGAGCCAGTGGGTTGAGCACACAAGTGTAATCCTCTGTGCTTGGTGTCTCTAGCTGTTGTAGGGTGGCCTCCCTCTGGCTGGCCTGATGCCAGAGCAGTGACTGCCGGTTTGTGAGCCAGTGCGGGCAGGCCAGGAGGAAGGTTCGGCAGGCTGCGTGTCACAGTGGGGTGCCTCGGAGCTAAGTAGCCAGCCAGGGGCGTGGAGCACCTGAAGCTCCCCAAAGTTCCCAATCTGCCTGGGTGAGTGCGCCCAGACAACCTTGTTCCCATATCCCTTCTCCCGCGAAGCAAGCTCTATGCAAACACCGCCCCCTCAGCAGCCCTCTCGCTGCTAGGAAGCCTGTCAGACCTCCTGCCTTACCCTTGTCCCAGAGTGGCCGGGTGTGAATCCCGTCCTTCACAAAAGGCCAGAATCTGTCTCTCAAGCACTCTGCCTGTCCCAGCTCCCCATCCTCCAGAGCACCACACACTAGGTTTCTGCTCACAAAGCAGATCTCCAGGGCTAGGTGTTCAGCAGTCCCAGGATTCCACCCCCTCCCCAGCTCTGTTTCTCTTCCTCCCGCCGGTGAGCTGGGATGGGGGAAGGGCTCAGGTCCCGCCAGATCAAGGCTTCGTACGCTACCCTGTTTTGTGAGGTCTGCTCGGTTTGTGAGGTCTGTATGCAGTCTGGTGCAGCCTTCTTTCCTGTTGCTGTTTTAGGGTTAGTTGTATTAACTATATTTTCACACTATCTGTGGTTTTGGGGGAGTTCTCTGTCTCACCTCTCATGCCGATATATTGAATCCTGAAACATTAATTTTTTTTAGAGAAAAGAATTCTTACTAAAAGCAGAAGAGATCTCAGATTTGACACAAACATAAATTTAGAGTTTAGAGATGCTCAGCAAGCCCCAAACAGAGCAAATTCAAAGAGTTTAGGCCTGATAAGGCCTAAACATGTCATAATGGTAAAATGCAAAGATAAACTACAATTTGAATGATTACAGATTTCTCATAAATTACAATGGAGGCCACAGAATGTTGAATAATATCTTTCAGGTGAGGAAAGGAAAGAACTGCCAACCGAGAACAGAATCCTTTATGTGGGATTGATGGGGTTAATATATAACTCAAGTAATATAGAAAACAAATACACATGACTTGATTGTTTTCCTACAATTCTTGATGTGTGATCAAGGACAAAATGATGAGAACCAAAACAGTTCCCATGGCTCGGGGCCGCCCTTGCATGGTTTCAGTATTCTTGAGGAGTATAGCGTCCCTGGGCTAGACTCAAGGCCAAATGATGATGTTTTGGGTTCATTTTGAGTTCATTTGTTTAATAGATATGAGAGGTGCCTTTTCAGCATTACTCTTGAGCTGTTACGCCTTGAGTCCCCTGGCTGTTTCTTTCAGGTCTTCGATATCTCATCGCGTTGCCTCCTCAATCTGCGGGTCAGAGGCAGGGAGGGGGCCGACACTTTACCTAAGCAAAAGTCTACTGGAATGAATGCAAAGAGAGAGAGAGAGAGAGAGAGAGAGAGAGAGAAAGACTAAGAAATGAAGGAAAAAAAGAGAATCTGACTTCCATTAAGGGAAATGTAAAATGTTAAACAAAAGAAAGCTGAAGGCCATATTAATACCACACAAAATATTCAGAGCTTCAGAGCTAGGAAAATTACAAGGAGTAAAGAGGGACATTACATAATGTTATGATTCCATTAATCAAATTCTAAATGTATACTACCTGACAAAACAGCTTCAAATTACATGAAGCAAAAATTGATACAACTGAAAAGAGAAGACAAGTCTGTAACTCTACCACCATAGAACAACACTATAAACCAACATGACCTAATGACATTCTAGTATATAATCTGCCAACAATAGAATGTACATTCTTTCCAAGTATGCATATGACATTCACAGTTAGATCATATTCTGGGCCATAAACTAATCTTAACAAGTGAAAAAACTTCAATTCATACAAAAAGTTTTCTGGCCAGAGTATAATAACCTTAAAATGAGTAACAAACAGTTTAAAAAAAACCCTCAAGTTTGGAAATTAAATACACTTCTAAGTAACCCATGGGTCAATAAAGACATTTCAAGGGAAAAGAGAAAATAATATGAATTGTGTGAAAATAAAAATATAAAATTTATAGGATTCTTACAGAGAAATTAAGGCACTAAATCATAGTAGAAAAAAAGCCTCCAATCAATAATCAAACTCCAATCTTAAAAATGTGGAAAGAGAAAAGCAAATAATACCAAAACTAAATATAGAAGGAAATACTAAAGAACAGAATAGAAATCAATGAAACTAGGCAACAAAATCAGTAAAATCAAAATCTACTTCTTTGCAGGAAAAAAAGGTCAATAAAACTGAAAGAACTCTGCCAAGCTAACCAAAGAAAACAAGAGCAAACTATCAAAAAGAGGGGATATTACTATATTCTTTAAGGTATTAAGGAAATACAATGAACAGCTCTAATCTCAGAAATTTGACAAAATAGATGAAATAGGCAAATTACTTGGTAGTTATAAACTACCAAAACCCAGTCAAGAAGAAATAGATAGCTGCCTCATCCATAAACCTGACAAACTGTAGCAGCTGAGGCTAAGACCCCAAAGAGGCACCGGCTTCCACTGCCTCAGCCCCTACAGTATGGCCCTCAGCGCACTGCTGCAAAAAAGAACAAGACCAGCCCCACTGTGACAGCAGGGGTGTCTGGGGCAGGAGCCACAGCAGGGGGTATGGGACACGTGGTGGCGCAGACTGGAGACCTGGCTGAGTTGAGCGGGGAAGCTGTCATTGGGTGGTGCAATATCCTCAGAGGAGGCCATGTCTTACGGGGTTTACCCACTGTTCAACACTCCCAGTGGAGCAGTGAAGCCGACGGTATAAAGCACACCTCTAGTGGACTTCCTGATTGCAGCTGGAGGATTCCACATCTATAATCCCAGAAGTAATGACTGGTTACTGCCTGAACCATACTGGCTTTGAGGCCTTCAACCCACAAGTAATTTGGCTCATCTTCCTAGCTGCCCATAAATTCATCTCAGATATTGCCTATGATGCCCTGCAGCACCACAAAATGAAGGGCACAGCCTCTGGCTGCTCCAAAAGCAAAAGCAAAGGCAGCAATTACACTCAACCATAAGGGACTTAACCCCTGCCCTCATTGAGTATGACATCAGTGGAAAGAAGCCACACTACTGACAGGATTGGATTAAAGATGGTGGCGTGAGAGGTGAGACAGAGGACCCCTGCCCAAAGCACATATAATACGAAAATATGATTAATACAATATCCTGAAAGAGCAACAGGAAAGAAGACTGCGCAAGACCGCATACACCTGGAGAAAAGAAAAGACCTCATGGAACAGGGTAACATACCAAAGCCATATTCTGGAGTGACCCAAGCCCTTCCCCCACCCCAGCTCAGCGGCGGAAGGAAGAGAAACCGTGCAGGGAAGGAGTGGAAAGCTAGGACTGATGAACACCTAGCCCTGGAGATCTCCTCTGGGAGGACAAAAATACACTGCATGGTGCTCAGGTGATCAGCGGGGTTGGAAAGCTAAGACACAGGGAACACCTGCAGAGACTGAGATTCCAGCCACTTATGGAAAACAGTGATCCATCTCTGGCAGCTCTGGGATAAAGAAAGGTGGGCAGTCTGAGAGACTTCCTCATAGCGAGAGGGCTCCTAAAGGGGCAAGGATTGCAAAGAGCTTACTGCTCAGGAGGAAGGACAGGTAGACAAAATTGTCCAGGCACACTCTCCCCGGCATGTTGGGAACTTTCAAGAGCTTCAGACGCTCCATTTCCTGGTGCGCTATGCAGTTCCAAGGCCCCCCACTGTGATTCACAGTCTGACCCGAAAACTGGCAACCCCTGCCCTGATGTCAGGCCAGCCAGAGGGAACCTACTTCTACAGGAGCTACAAATACAGAGCATAGAGGCTTACACCTGTGTGTTCAGCCCACTGGTTCTGGCAGTGGAGACAGGCATAACAGCCAGGAAGGAGGAAACAGCTCTTTCCTTCCCCCAGGCACCAGCACCGCTCCCCTGCGACCCCCAAAATCACTCCACAGGTTGAACAGCTCCAGAGAGTAGACCTTCTGGGAATTAGAGGGTGCCACATACAAATGTGAAACGTCAAAGGAACCTGATTCAAACCAAAATCACAAAAAAAACAAAACAGAAAAAGGCTCAAGTGAAAATGAACTCATCAATCTTCCTGAAAGAGATTTCAAAATACAAATCATAAACATGCTCATGGAGGTACAGAAAATATTCAAGAACTCAGGAATGAACTCAGGACAAAGATCCAATCATTACGGAATACAACGGGGGAATTTAAAAGCAGATTAGATACGGTGGAGGAGACAATAAATGAAAAACATATTAAAGAAGAGGACACAAAGAGGCTGAGGCACAGAGTGAAAAAAGGATCACTATGAATGAAAGAATATTAAGAAAACTGTGTGACCAATCCAAATGGAACAATATTCCTGTTATAGGGGTACCAGAAGAAGAGAGAGAAAAAGGGAAAGAGTTTTGAGGAGGAAATTGCTGAAAACTTCCCCAACCTGGGGAAGGAGATTGTCTCTCAGGCCATGGAGGTGCACAGATCTCCCAACACAAGGGACCAAAGGAAGACAACACCAAAACATATAATTAAAATGACAAAGATCAAGGATAAGAACAGAGTATTAAAAGCAGCCAGAGAGAGAAAAAAGATCACATACAAAGGAAAACCCATCAGACTATCATCAGACTTCTCAACAGAAACCTTACAGGCCAGAAGAGAATGGCATGATATATTTAACGTAATGAAACAGAAGGGGCTTGAACCAAGAATACTGTATCCAGCACGATTATCATTTAAATTTGAGGGAGGGATTAAACAATTCCCAGACAAGCGAAAGCTAAGGGAATTTGCCTCCCACAAACCATCTCTACAGTGTATTTTGGAGGGACTTCGATAGATGGAAGTGTTCCTAAGGCTAAATAACTGTCTCTAGAGATAATAAAACCAGTAAAGAAAGTAGAACAATTAATTACTAAGCAAATGCAAAATTAAATCAACTACCCCAAAGTCAGTCATGTGATAAACAAAGAGTACTCAATATGATACTTACTATATAAAGAATGGAGGAGGAAGAAAAAGGAGGAGGAAAAGAAAAAAAAGAACCTCTATATTGTGTTTGTAATAGCATACTAAATGAGTTAAGTTAGACTCTTATATACTAAGGAAGTTACCCTTGGACCTTAGGTAACCACGAATCTAAGGCATGCAATGGAAATAAGTATATACATATCCATATTCACCCTAAATGTAAATGGTCCAAATGCACCAATCAAAAGACATACAGTCACTGAATGGATAAAAAAACAAGACCCATCTATATGCTGCCTATGAGAGACTCACTTCAATCCCAAAGACATATACAGACTAAAAGTGAAGGGATGGAAAAAGATATCTCATGCATCTAATAGGGAGAAAAAAGCAAGAGTTAGAGTACTTGTATCAGACAAAATAGACTTCAAAACAAAGAAAGTCACAAGAGATGAAGAACATTACAAAATGATAAAAGGGTCAATGCAACAAGAAGATATAACCATTATAAATATCTATGTACCCAACACAGGAGCACCTACATATGTGAAACAAATACTAACAGAATTAAAAGGGGATATAGAATGCAATGCATTCATTCTAGGAGACTTCAACACTCCAGGCACTCCAAAGGACATATCAACCAGGCAGAAAATAAGCAAGGAGATAGAGGCACTGAACAACACATTAGAACAGATGGACCTAACACAGAAGTCTACACCCAAAAGCAGCAGGACACACATTCTTCTCTAGTGCACATGAATGATTTCCAAAAACAGATCATATACTATGCCACAAAAAGAGCCTCAGTAAATTCAGAAGGATTGAAATTGTACCAACCTGTTTCTCAGACCACAAAGGTATGAAACTAGAAATAAATTACACAAAGAAAATGAAAAATCCCACAAAAACATGGAGGCTTCACAACATGCTCCTAAATAACCAATGGACCAATGACCAAGTAAAAACAGAGATCAAGCAATATATGGAGACAAATGACAACAGTAATTCAACACTGCAAAATCTGTGGGATGTAGCGAAGGCCATGTTAAGAGGGAAGTATATTGCAATACAGGCCTACCTTGGGAAAGAAGAAAAATCCCATATGAGCAGTCTAAACTCACAATTAACGAAACCTGGAAAAGAAGAACAAATGAGGTCCAATGTCAGTAGAAGGAGGGACATAATAAAGATTAGAGCAGAAATAAATAAAATGGAGAAGAATAAAACAATAGAATCAATGAAAGCAGGAGCTGCTTCTTTAAGAAAATAAAGTAGATAAACGTTCACCAGACTTACCAAGAAAAAAAGAGTCTACATATATAAACAAAATCAGAAATGAGAAAGGAAAACTCACTACAGACACCACAGAAATACAAAGAATTATTAGAGAGTACTATGAAAAACTATATGCTAACAAACTGGATAACCTAGAAGCAATGGACAACTTTCTAGAAAAATACAACCTTCCAGGGCTGACCCAGAAAGAAACAGAAAATCTGAACAGACCAATTACCAGCAACAAAATTGAACTGGTAATCAAAAAACTACCTAAGACCAAATCCCTGGACCAGATGGTTTCCCTACTGAATTTTATCAAACATTTAGTGAAGACCTAATACCCATTCTTCTGAAAGTTTTCCAAAAAGTAGAAGAGGAGGGAATACTCCCAAACTCATTCTATGAGGCCAGCATCACTCTAATACCAAAACCAGGCAAAGACACCACACATACAAAAAAATTACAGACCAGTATTCCTGATGAACACAGATGCAAAAAACACTCAACAAAATATTAGCAAACCAAATTAAAAAATACATCAAAAAGATCTTCCATCATGATCAAGTGGGACTCATCCCAGAGATGCAAGAATGGTACAGCATTCGAAAACTCATCAACATCATCCACCACATCAACAAAAAGAAGGACAAAAACCACAGGATCATCTCCATAAATGTTGAAAAAACATTCGACAAAATTCAACATTCATTCATGATAAAAACTCTCAACAAAATGGATATAGAGGGCAAGTACCTCAACATAATAAAGGCCATATATGACAAACCCACAGCCAACATTATACTTAACAGCGAGAAGCTGAAAGCTTTTCCTTTAAGATCGGGAACAAGACAAGGATGCCCACCATCCCACTTTTATTCAACATAGTTCTGGAGGTCCTAGTCATGGCAAGCAGACAACACAAAGAAATAAAAGGCATCCAGATTGGCATGGAAGAAGTTAAACTCCCTTGTTTACAGATGACATAAAAAAACATAAAGAATCCACTCCAAAACTACTAGATCTAATGTCTGAATTCAGCAAACTTGCAGGATACAAAATTAATACAGAAAAATCTGTTGCATTCCTATACACTAACGATGAACTAGCAGAAAGAGAAATGAGGAAACAATTCCATTCACCACTGCATCAAAACGAACAAAATACCTAGGAATAAACCTAACCAAGGAAGTAAAGACCTATACTCTGAAATCTACAAGACACTCATGAGAGAAATTAAAGAAGATACCAATAAATGGAAACACATCCCATGCTCATGGATAGGAAGAATTAGTATTGTCAAAATGGTCATCCTGCGTAAACCAATCTACAGATTCAGTGCAATCCTATCAAAATACCAACAGCATTCTTCAACAAACTAGAAAAAATAGTTCTAAAATTCATATGGAACCAGAAAAGACCCCGAATAGCCAAAGCAATCCTGAGAAGGAAGAATAAAGCAGGGGGTGGGGGGGAATGATGCTCCCTGACTTCAAGCTCTACTACAAAGCCACAGTAATCAAAGCAATTTGGTAGTGGCACAAGAACAGACCCATAGACCAATGGAACAGACTAGAGAGGTCTGATATAAACCCAACCATATATGGTCAATTAATATGATAAAGGAGCCATGGGTATACAATGGGGAAATGAACAGCTGGTGTTGGCAAAACTGGACGGCTACATGTAAGAGAATGAAACTGGATTATTGTTTAACCCCATACACAAAAGTAAACTCGAAATGGATCAAAGAACTGAATGTAATTCATGAAACCATAGAACTCTTAGAAGAAAACATAGGCAAAAATCTCCTGAATATAAATATGAGCAACTTCTTTCTGAAGGCATCTCCCCGGGCAAGGGAAACAAAAGTAAAAATGAACAAATAGGAACACATCAAACTAAAAAGCTTGTGTACAGAAAAGGACACCACAGCAGAACAAAAAGGCATCCTACAGTATGGGAGAATTTATTTGTAAATGACATATATCCGATAAGGGGTTAACATCCAAAATACATAAAGAACTCACACGCCTCAACACCCAAAAAGCAAATAACCTTATTAAAAAATGGGCAAAGGATATGAGCAGACAATTCTCCAAAGAAAAAGTTCAGATGGTCAACAGACACATGAAAAGATGCTCCACATCACTGATTATCAGGGAAATGCAAATAAAAACCACAATGAGATATCACCTCACACCAGTTAGTATGGCCAGCATTGAAAAGACTAGGAACAACAAATGTTTGTGAGAATGCAGAGGAAGGGGAGCCCTCCGCACTTTTGCTGGGAATGTAAGCTAATTCATCCATTGTGGAAAGCAATATGGAAGTTCCTCAAAAAACTAAAAATAGAAGTACCATTTGATCCAGGAATCCCACTCCTTGGAATTTACCAAAAAATAGAAATTCTCAGATTCAAAAAGGCATATGAACCCCTATGTTTACTGCAGCACTATTTACCATAGCGACGATATGGAAGAAACCTAAGTGTCCATCAGTAGATGAATGGATAAAGAAGAGGTGGTACATATACACAATGGAATACTATTCAGCTATATGAAAAAAATAAATCCTACCATTTGCAACAACCTGGATAGCTGGAGGATATTATGCCTAGTGAAATAAGCCAGGTGGAGAAAGACAAATACCGAATTTTTTCCCTCATTTGTGGAGTAAAACAATGAAGGAAAACTGAAGGAACAAAACAGCAGCAGACTCACAGACTCCAAGATGGGAGTAACATTTACAAAAAGGGAGTGGTAGGGAGGGTGGGTGGAGAAGGGGATTGAGGGGTATTATCATTGGCACACATGGTGAGGGGGCATCATAGGGAAGACTGTGTAGCACAGAGAAGGTAAATAGTGACTCTGTGGCATCTTACTACACTGATGGACAATGACTGCAACGGGGTATGGAGGGGTGACTCGATAATATGGGTGAATGTAGTAACACATTGTTTTTCACGTGGAACCTTCATAAGAGTGTGTATCAATAATACCTTAATAAAAATAAAGCAGCCACAGTACTTCATCTGAGCTACGCTGTCTAAATGTACTTATCTGTCCCTTGTCCCTGCACAGCCTCTTTTCATAATAAACTTTATTGTGACAGACAGGAAAAAGAAAGCCAGCAGCAGAAGAAATAGATAATCTGAATAGTCATCTGTATATTAAAGAAATTAAATTCATAGTTTAAAATACTTTCACAGAAAACCCCAAACCAGTGAAATTAAAGTTTCACTATCAAACTAAAAGAGCAAATAATACTAATTCTACATAACCTCTTGAAACATGTAAAAGGAAATACTTCCCATTTTATCTTATAAAGCCATCATATCCTATCAAAACCTGAGAAGAACATTAGAAAAAGAAAATGAAAAGGTCTGACCAATATCCCTCATGAACAGCAAAAAATCCTGAACAAAATATTAGCAAATTAAATCAATATTTTAAAATGGTACTGTATCAAAACCAAGTAGGATTTAACCCAGAAATGCAAGGCTGGTTTCAAATGTTTGAAAATCAATGTAATTCACCATTCTAAGCAGACCAAAGAAGAAAAAACGCATGATCATATAAACAGAAGCAGGAAAAGGATCTGACAAATTTAACATCATTCATGATAAAAATTCTCAAAAAAAACTAGGAATAGGAGAGAAAACCATTAAACTAGTTAAGGGTATCTACAAAAAAACCTACAGCTGACATCATACTTAATGATTAAAGACTAAAGGCTTTCCTATAAAGGTTAGAACCAAGGTAAGGATATTGACTCTAATTACTCCTATTCAACATCATATTAGAAGTTCTAGTCTGGTAATTAAGAAAAAAACAAAATAGAGGAGGAATATTGAAAGGAAAATATAAAACTGCCTCTAACTGCTGACATTATTTTGTACATGAAAAGTCCTAAGGAATGTACAAAACAGCAAGGGAAGAAAATGGACTATTTAGATATTAGTATATAAATGCTACTCAAATATTTTTAGACTAAGAATAAAACCCTAATGAAAGAAATCAAAGTCTACTAAATGGACAGATGTATTCTGTTCATGGACTTATCCAAAAATTCAGTGATTCAGAAATTCAACACAATTTCAATCAAAATCCAACAGAATTTTTTGTAGATATCAGAAAGCTGATTCTAAAATGTATATGAAAAGGCAAAGGATTCAAATTAGATCACTTTTTTTCTTCCTGGTTTATTTATTATGTTTTTTTTAAATCAAGGTATCATTGATATACAACCTTATGAAGGTTTCACATTAGCAATATTGCAGCTTCAACATTCACCCATATTATCAAGTCCCCCCCACACACCCCATTGCAGTCACTGTCTATGAGTGTAGTAAGATGCTATAGAGTCATTACTTGTCTTCTCTGTGCTGTACTGCCTTCCCCGTGACCTACCTATATCCTGAGTGATACAAATTAGATCACTTTTTAAAAAGCAGAATAAAATTGGGAGACTCACACTAACAGATTCAAGACTTAATATAAAGCTACAGTAATCAACATGATGTGGTAATGATGAAAGGATAGATAACATCATCCAGTGAAACAAAAGAAAAGTCCAGAAAAATACCCACACAAATATGGTCATACGGTCAACTGACTTCTCACAAGGCACAATAGAGAAAACATACTCTTTTTTGAAAAATGATGCCACTACAATTGGACATCCATATATATAAAAATGAACTTTGACTCATACCTTACACCTTATCGAAAAATTAACTTGAAACGTTTCATCTATCTCAATGCAAAAAGTTAACACTATAAAATGCTTAAAGAAAAAATAGGAGAAAAATCTTTGTAACCTTAGGTTAGTCAAAGAGTTCTTCGATATAACAACAAAAGCATGACCCATAAAAGGCAAAATTGATAAAATGGACTTCATCAAAATTAAAAACTTTTTGTCATGCAAAGGAGTCTTTTAAAAAAGAAAAGAATAAAGTCAAACCAAAGACTAGAAAAAATTATTTTCAAATCATATTTCTGAAAATGATTTGTACTCAATATATAAAGAAATCTAAAAACTCAGTAATGGAAGAGTATAGGAATGCACATTTGGATGAAGAAACTCCCAGAGTGATTACTGTAAGTCAGAATAGTGATTACTTTAGTGAAAAGGAAGGGCTGTAAATGAGGTGAAACATATAGAGGAACTTTTGGAATGGCTGGTGAAGTTATATTTCTTCCTTAAGTACTGGTTGTATAGTACAGGAAAATTTAGTTATAGTCCATTAAGCTATAAATTTATTTTGTCAAGTTTTTGTATCTGTGTGTGATTTTATAATAAAAAGAAAAAAATATATACACAGAATAGTTTTTGCGAAGAGGGCAATACAACAAAGTGGTATGGATTATTTTTAGGTAATTATGTCCAGTATTACAAATGACATTCATAAGCCTATCCTCTTCTTGTATTCCAAATTTTCAACAATAACATGTTCAATTTCTACAACCAGGAGAAAAAGAAAAAAGATGCAACAACTTAACAGACATCTACAGAACACTGCACCCAAAAGCAGCAAGATACACATTCTTCTCAAGTGTACATAGAACATTCCAGAGTACATAATATACTAGGCCACAAAAAGAGGCACAATAAATTCAAAAACACTGAAATTGTATCCAGCAACTCCTCAGACCACAACAGTATAAAACCGGAAATAAATTACAAAGAAAACAAAAAAGCACACATGAAAGCTGTTAAACAACCTGCTTCTAAATAATCAATGGATGGGTGAACAAATCAATCAATACATGGAGACAAATGAAAACAAAAATACAACAGTACAAAATTTGTGGTACACTGCACAAGTGGTTCTAAGAGGGAAATACATAGCAATACAGGACTATCTCAAGAAACAAGAACAATCCCAAATAATCTAAACTCACAATTAAAGAAACTAGAAAAGAACAAATGAAATCCAAAGGTAGTAGAAGGAGGGACAGAATAAAGATCAGAGCAGAAATAAATAAAATAGAGAAGAATAAAACAACAGAAAAAAAATCAATGAAAACAAGAACTGGTTCTTTGAGAAAATTAACAAAATAGACCTGTAGCCAGACTTTTCAAAAACAAAATAGCACACAAATTCAGAAACAAAAAGGGAACAGTCAGAACAGATGCCACAGAATACAAAGAATTATTAGAGAATTCTTAGAAATGGATAAATTCCTAGAAAAATACAACCTTCCAAGATTGACCCAGGAAGAAACAAAATCTGAACTGACCAAATACCGGTAACAAAACTGAATTGGTAATCAAAAACTCCCAACAAACAAAATTCCAGGACTAGATGGCTTCACAGCTCAATTCTACCAAACATTTAAAAGAAGCACTAATACCCATCCTTCTAAAGGTATTCAAAACAGTAGAAGAGGAGGGAATACTTCCAAACTCATTCTATAAGGACAGCATCACTCTAATACTAAAACCAGAAGACATGACAAAAAAAAGAAAAATTTACAGCAGTAGCCTGATGAACATAAACGAAGAAAATATTAGCAAACTGAATTGAAAAATACATCAAAAGGATCACCCACCACAACCAAGTGAATTTATTCCAGGGATGCATGGATGGTATAATATTCATAAATCAATCAATGTGATACTCCACGTTAACAAAAAGGATAAAAACTACATGATCACCTCAAATAGATGATGAAAAAGCATCTGACAAAATTCAACATCCATTCATAATAAAAACTCTCAACAAAATGGGTATAGAGGGTATACACCTCAACATAATAAAGGCCATATATGACGAACCCACATCTAACATCATACTCAGTGGTGAGAAGCTGAAAGCTTTTCTTGTAAGATCAGGAACAAGGCAAGGGTGTCCACCCCCACCACTTTTATTTAAAATAGTACTAGAGCAATCAGGCAAGATAAAGAGATAAAAGGCACCTAAATTGGCAAGGAAGAAGTTAAACTGTCACTATTTGCAAATGGCATGTATTACATATAGAAAACCCTAAACACTACACACAAAAAAAAAACTATTAGAATAACTGGATTCAGCAAAGTTGCAGGATAGAAAATTAATACACAGAAATCTGTTGTATTCTTATATACTTATAATGAACTAGCAGAAAAGGAAATCAGAAAAACAATTCCATTTACGGTTGCATAGAAAAAATAAAATATCTAGTAATAAAACTAACCAAAGATGTGAAAGACCTGTACTCTGAAAACTATAAGATACTTGTGAGAGAAATTAAAGAAGACACAAACAAATGGAAGTCTATCCCATGCCCATGGCAAGGAAGAATTAATATTGCCAAAATGGCGACCACCCTGACCAAAGCAATTGATAGATTCAATGCAATCCCTACCAAAATACGAACAGCATTTTTCACTAAACTAGAGCAAATAATCCTAAAAATTCACATGAAACCACAAAAGACCCCAAATAGTCAAAGCAATC
>JAQQAC010006923.1:899294-928536 GCA_029783875.1 Phataginus tricuspis | reverse complement strand
GGGGGGGACCTGATGAAGCGGGTAGTTTAATCATCACAATATTGCCCATGTAATTGTAGGTTAATGATACTAAAATAAAATAAATTGTTTAAAAAAAAAAAAAGAAGTGAACAATACTATAAACAACAAATGAGATAAAATTTGTTTCTGGTTCTACAAAAATAGACTAGAGGAGCCAATCACTTATTAGACTATTTAGGGTTGAATTAAAAGGCATACACAGTTTTTGTGGGAGGTACAATTTTGTTCAATCCTAAAATACGCAACTCTAAGAAAGCTAATGAAACTGGAATTTAAAAAAATTTATTTGAAAATATCAGACCAAAACAGAATTAAGTAACTGTTTTACTTTTGCAAAACACAGTAGTCAAATAATCGACAGTAACATCAGTCAAAGAAATAGAAAGATGAGGGAAGGGTACTGATCATCATCACGCATATTCAGTATTACTTGAGAAATGCTCCTTGGATGAGTAATGATGTCATGATATTCCATCTTTTAAGAATCTTCAGATTTTCACAAAAAGGACATTGTTGGTCTTAAGCAACTGCTTCTATACCATAAAGCCTTCTTCCCCTACATCTTATAATTAGACAGTTCAGGCTTAGGAAGAAACCAACTTAGTCAAACATTCAAAACCTTTAAAAAAAGAAAACTGTTTCTTTACAAAGAATCAACAGAAAGATTATACTATCTTACAATATCCTCCTTTGACAGATACACACACACACATACACACTCAAGTCACTATACCAATAGCTAGAACGATAAATACATCTGAGAAATCTCATCAGTAAGATGAATTTGACATTACAGGAACTCACATCAGACTTAATCTACACAAAACTGATTTGATGCTTGATGTTCCAACCTACTTATAAATATTACATATAATTACAAAAGTGTAGGGTTAGAAGAAATTAAGAGATTATTTGGTTTGAAAAGATCACATGTCTTTTCTCAAAATGACATGCCAATTAACGGTGGGAAATACAGAACCAATTCCCTGCACCACCTTATAGTACTTAAACGGAAATGAAGGAGAAAGATGAAACACAAAGATAATATTGTTAAAGATTTCACTGGGTAGTTGGGTAGGAGAGCATGCATGAGAAAATATGAATACTGTTTAAGTTGGGGCACTGATAAAGTTATGAAGATTTTTTTTATTTAACAAGACACAATATGTAACAATTTATATGAAAATATATCTCTACACATACAGGTAATCTATGGAAGGATATATCAGAAAAAAGGGTGTTGAGAGACTTTTTTATTCCCATGGATCCTTCCTACCTTTCAATTTTTTGTGCCCTAAATCCATGTATTAGTATCTGTTTTTAAAGGGAGATACAGGTAATATTCTTTTCAAGAAAGGCCTTAATTATTCAACCATAGTAGTTACCATTCTGTGTATGTGTTCTTGTTCCAATTAGACTACTAGCCATGTGAAACTTTTGTGTACCTTTCATAATGTCTTATATGTAATAAGCACTTCATAAAATCTATGTAAATAAGATTAGAAGTAGTAATGTTAGCACCATCAAATGTTTAGTATAAAATACCAAAACATACCTTGGTATTTATTCAATATTTACATAAAATAATCTATTCTACAGTATTTTTGCAGATGAGGAAAAGAGATGAAAACCAAGAAAGAATGCATTCCATTGTTTATACAACTTGACCATGAACTAGAAAACCATATTGAATTGGCAACAGTTTATCATCATTACAGGAAAAACACCTAGAGAAAAATGATCACCCTTTGAACTCAATCTCAAATCCTTACCATTCCAAGGGATAAGAAATATGTTATCTTGTTTGTGGGCTTTTTCTTTCTTTTGGTGAAATAGGGGCTTATTTGTTCAGCCATCATAAAATTAGAAAATGACAAATCAGATTATATAATGGGAAATTTCAGAGCATAAGTGATTGAAGTGTTGATTTAATAACAACTGAAATTAACTTCTCCATACTGAATAGCACAAATGTACTGTTTTCAAATACTATATTATTTAATGCTTTTTAATGGATCATTTCATGTAAATTCATAAAACAGAAAGAGAATATGGAAACAAAGAATAGTGAAAAGAGACTGTGCTGACAAATCTGAAGGACTTTTTTCCCCAGAAGGATAACCTTTAGTAGAACAGAAATAGGATAATGAAGTGCCAAACAACCAAATTAGAAAATAAGGGTGTGGGGAAGTTGGGGATCCTATGGCCGGGATCCTCACTGAACTTAAACCACCTGATTATATAACTGGCCTGTTGCTAGGCTACCGCTTCCACACCGTTAAGCAATAAGCTATTAGAGAGCTCGGCCCAGTGCTCTAGGTGGAGGCAGAGATGCTAGTGCTCGACCTACCACCAGGAGAACAAGCCAGGTAATAAACCCTTTCACCCCAAAAAACGTTTTGCTGTCAATTTCTTTGGTCACATTGAATCCATAGCAAACTTGCCTGGGGCTGAAACCCATTGGCAAGACAACTGGCGAAGTTGGCAGGGTCCATTGTTGACCAAGGAAAACACAGGCTGCCCTTATGGGAGGGGTGCTTCAGCGGGCTGCCCCTGTGACTGGGGAGATAGTGGATTGTCCCTCAATGGGTAGGTGGTCTGAGGCAGCTTGCCTCCTAGAGGGCTGGGCCCCACCCCAGTACTGGAGGCAAGTGGAGGTGATACCTGAGGCAGTAGGGGTGGCCCTTGGTATAGTAAGTAGGTCTTTTGAGAGACAGAGTGCCTGTGAGGCAGCGGGGACTGTGGGTTGGCTGCTTCTCACAGTATTGAAAAGGTCTACAGAAGAGAAGGACATGCTCCTGAAAAAGACTCAAGAAATGGCAGCACAAGAACACAAGCTGCAAACTTCTGTGGATTCCCTGAAGAAGGAAATGGCATTGATGCGAGAGGAGGCAGCATGAGAATGTCGGCAGCAAGGTGCCATTGAAGAGGTAAAAGATTCCTTACAGAACGAGATGGCAGCGCTCCCAGGTGCTCTGAAGGAGGAAAGGGCCATCAAGGACAAAGATGAACTCCTGAGGGAAGCACAGGTGGAGGTGGTACGAGAACACCAGCTGCAAAACATTGAGGTGAAAGTTAAGAGAGCTGCTGAAGACTGAGCTAGCATTGCTGCCAGGCACAGTAGAAAAGGTAAAGGTTGTAGCAGAAGGGGCACTCGGGGGAGGGGAGAGAGAGGTGCTATCAACCCCAGAAATGGAGGAGCTGGGGAAGTGCTGGAGGCACTGACTCCTCCTGCATTGAAAAAGCACGCCCAGTGGTTGTAAAGAAAATAAAGATCCAGCAGCTGAAAGTTCCCTGAGGAGCAGCCCCCTCCCCAGGTCGTGGAGCACTCTATGGCCCGCCCCTATACTTAGGCTGAGCTGGTGGATTTGGGCTCCCAGTTTAGGCAGAAGCCCTCGGAGTCAATATCAGCTTGGCTCCTGCATCTGTGGGATAGGGGTGGATGGAATTGTTCTGTTGGGATCAGAGATGGGAAAGCTGGCTTCTCTGACAGTGCAGCCTGCCTTGAGGCAGCGATTACAAAATGTACATCAGACCCCAGGGGGTCACTCCCTCCTTGATTGGCTTATCGTGCTGTGTGGCCCAATCCAGGTGATCTACCATCCTCTCCTGTTAGATGGCAGACGTATGCTGAGCTCCAACAGGTTTTACAAGAGCTAGGCAGAAGAAATGCCATCTATAGTCCAGAGAATTATGGCCCAGATGAAGAGATTTTCACTACTGGGATGAGAAATATTTTGCTTCAAACGGCTCCCACATCCCTCTTTGGGTCTCTAGTGGCCATTCTTTCCCCTCACTTAGGGCATCCCATAAGTAAGGTGACAGGTACAGTAGCAGACTTAGGAGTGGCTGAAGCAATGAGAACCTGGAAAGAAGTAAGATCTGCTACTCACAAGAAGAATTTAAAGGGCCTCATGAAGGTTACGAGAACCCAGATGTGGGTTGATTTAATACAGGCAGGAGCAGATGGAAGGAAATTAAATGGGAAGTCAAATAGGATCTTACTAGAGCTATGGCAACAACTGAAACCAGAGCAGCAGTTACAGCCATTAAGACCAAAGAGGCTGAGGTCAGAGACAGAGCCACAAGTCTGGCCTTTGTGTTTGCAAGATTTCCTGCTGGACAGCGGGCCAACCTCACTTGAGCCCACACAGGAAGATGATTGGGGAATACGGTTTGACTGAGGGGAAGGTCGAGGTATCTGCTCTGAGGGACCAGGTGGGGACTGGAGGTCACATGTTGAAATAGCTATCCATTGGTCCCCAATGAACATACAACATGTCCTGGCTCTGGCGGACACAGAGGCTGAATGTTCACTGATTCATGGTAACCCTGAGCGGTTCCCCAAGACCCCCAGCATCATAGATGGATATGGGGGTAAGGCTATTAGAGTGAAAAAAGCCCAAATCCCTTTAGGAATAGGGCATCTACCCCCAAAAGAGTATACTGTGTATATATCTCCTAACCGAGTATATTTTCGGGATTGATATCCTGCAGGGTCTGTGGTTGCAGACCACTGCAGGTGAGTTCAGACAGAGTACGTGTGGTAAAGGCAGTTCTGAGGGGACATGCTAGGCACCCACCCGTAGCTTTGCCTGTGCCTTGGCGGGTGACTAATACCAAACAATACATACTGCCTGGGGGGCATAAAGAGATTTGAAATTCTCCAGGAGCTGGAAAAGGTGGGTATTATAAAGCCTACCCGTAATCCTTTCAGTTCCCCAGTGTGGCCAGTAAAAAAGCCAGATGGCTCCTGGCATAGGACTGTGGATTACAGATAACTGAATAAAGTCATACCCCATATGTACGCTACTGTCCCCTCTATTGCAGGCTAGATGGATACCCTCAGCCATGAACTAGGAACATACTATTAAATGGTAGATCTTGCTAATGCCTTCTTTTCCATTGACATTGAGCAGGAAAGTCAGGAACAGTTTGCCTTCACTTTCACCATCCTTCCACAGGGATACCTCCACAGCCCCACCAACTGTCACGGACTTGTAGCCCAGGACTTGGCTACATGGAAACTATTCCCATGAAATTGTTTTGCTTACAAATATAGCAACATCCCAAGGAATTATATTAATGTAAAAAGTAATCTCTATATAATAGGATTTTTATCATTAACTTTGCAAAGGAGAAGATGGTGAGTCAAGTATTGCATATGATACTTTGCACAGTTTTGCTGTAACATTTATTTTAAAAACAATTTTAGTATAATGCAAATCATGCATTTACTTATGTGCAATTTAATCCCTGAGAAATACTAGATGAATGCAGAAAACTGCACCCAGCTGAACCAGGTATACTAACTATATTTTCTTATTTCCTGTATTCTCAATGTTCTGGCCCTGTCAGGGCGAGCCAATTCTTAAGAGACAGCAAACTAGCCTGAAAGCATATTCTTCACACGCAAACCAATCAATCCAAAATCCATACTCATAACTATGCCCTTTATCTAGCTCTTACACTTCAGAGCAATATTCTCCTACCCTAATCACCCCAGGGCTAGGTACCAGACAACTCAGGATAATCCTACATCCCAGAGTCCCCTGAATTATTCTAAAAAGCCAATCGTAAGCCTGCTTAACCAGCCTCACCCATTTCTTCCTACAGAAACCACAATAAAGGCTCTTGCCATATCTTTCTCCTGTTCCCTTCTGCCTCCTGACGAACCTGGTGATTCCGCGTGGCCCTCCATGTATGGTGTGCCCCCTCCTCTCGGAAACTGTGAGAAACTATCTTTTCAATGGCAGTCATCTCTTGAACTGTTGGCCTCATCATGCCTGAACAGTAATAAAATCTACATTTTAAAACACCAAGCCACATAAGAACACACAACACATACACACACACACACACACACCTTAAACATATATTAGCTACCTCAGTTCACTGCATGTTTTATGCACACCTACCCACATGTGGTGGTAAATTTTTCTGTCCAATTTCAGATAACTAGTCTTTCATCGCTTCACTGTAACTCCCAAGCTGCAACCTTTCCTACACCTACTTTCTATAATCTAACTTAAGGTCTCTTTCAAGGCAGGATGCCTTATTTATTATAGTATTTATATATTTATTAATTATTTAACATGTATAAAAATATTTTACCACTTTTATTAGGGTCCTATCTTTTTTATGTGTCATTGATGAAGTTTTTGAGAGTTGTGCTCCTAACCCCACTTCTCTATAAGCCCTGTGGTTTTCATTGCACAATTTAGCACAACATGGGGATTTTTAGGAACACAATGTCTTGTTATATGAGAACTGACTACTTGTATCTGAGGTTCGGTAGTATTTTCTAAGAGACACAACAATTCTGTAAACTATGTGTTTTTCCTGTAACTATATTGTAAATTTCTTAATAGTAAGATACCAATTATATTATTGCTCTGGGATATATCAGTAAATATTAATTTGCTACTTAATCCAAGTAACTGCTCAAAATACCTCCTAATCAGGTTCAATAAGGTATAATTTATATTCAATAAAATCCACCCATTTTAAGCACAGTTTGATCACTGTTGATATATGTATAGAGTCTTGATATCACCACACTGAAGAATATTTCCATCAAACCCAAAAAGTTGATCCAATTTCTGTCACTACAGTTTTGCCTTTTCTAGAACTTCACATAAATGCACTCATACACCTTGTGGTCTTTAATGGCTGGCTTCTTTCACTTAGTATAATACTTTTCAAATACATGCATGCTATTGCTAGGTAGCAATCAATTGTATGGATACACACAATTTGTTTAACCATTCATCACCTGATGTTCATTTGAGTTCTTTCTTTTTTCTTGGCTAATATGAATAAAGCAGTTAAAACACTTGTTTGTATATAAGTCTTTTGTAAGCACATGTGTCTTCATTTATCTTAGGTAAATCCTAGGAGTGGGATTGCTGGTAAATACACACTCAACTTCCTAAGTACAGTCAAACAGGCCATAACACTTTGCTTTCCAAACAACAAGGAATATATATTGTTCCATATCTTCTCCAACACTTGGAGTTTGTTGGTCTTTTTTAAGACAAACAAAATTAAACATTTCCTATTTTTCCTATAATTAATATGACAAACCACTGAAGTTACTTATATGTCAAAGATTGCTAAAATGTCACCAAAGATACAAAAATTAATTAACCCATAATAATTTAAAATTTAACTCTGCTCCAAGGTTATGGACCCAGCATTTGGAAGTAAAACCATGGAGTAAATTCTATACTTTCAGCTGAGGAAACAAAGGCAAGAGGTAAAATTACTCAGAATCAATAACAGTAGTAATAATAACAATAATAATAAAATAATCATCATAGTGCTAGGCGCTGTCCCAAACACTTCACGTAAAATAAGTAATTCACATGATGCTCATAATAACACTATGAGATCTGTACTTTTAGTGTCACCATTTTATATATAGGAAGACAGACACAAAGACTAACTTACACAGCCTGTAAACAATTCAATCTCAGGTTCCATGGTCCTTATTCTTAACCACTACTCTTTTATATAGAAAAACAGGATTCTATGTCTCTTTAGCTATATTCTCATTAGATATGGTATCTCTACAAGTGCTGTCCTGGCTTCAACTGGCCATGTAATATACAAAATAATGCATGTGCAGCATAAAATTTATAAAGAAAACACTAAATATTTTTCTACTTTCTTAGGACTTAAGAGACGTGTTTTAAATTCTATAGGCAGTTTTAAAAGTTTGTCCAGTAACATATTAAATGATGGCTTTACTTCTTCCTTTTGGACAATTTATAGATCACAACTTGCAGAAGCAAATTCAGAATCGCCTATATCTTAATACTGAGGAATTCTTCAAAGGCTGTAAATTGAAATCTCTACAGGAAGTACACAGACAACATAAATTAACAAAATGGATAAAGTGTTAGAAACACATTACGAACATACGTGCCTCTCCTAAAAGATTCAGAGTCTACATGGGTTCAGTCAATAACTGTCAAAATAGAACTGCAACATCGCAAGATTTCCTGACTTTCTAGGAATTATACCCTAGGAGGAGCAGTTAACTAAATAAAGTCTTACTAGGAATCATATCCTAGGAAAAGCACAGTTTACTGAATAAAGTCTTCTGCTTAATAGAATCTTCAGTTCTATAATGTG
Organism: Phataginus tricuspis; assembly: GCA_029783875.1. Lineage (NCBI taxonomy): Eukaryota > Metazoa > Chordata > Mammalia > Pholidota > Manidae > Phataginus > Phataginus tricuspis. The sequence goes on along the minus strand of JAQQAC010006923.1, from coordinate 920,376 downwards.
AAAATCCCGTTTGGTTACACCCTCCGTATTAAATCCTAAAACTTAAATAGATCCTTGTTAGCAGTCTGTCTGTTTTTTCTTCTTTTTCAATCAAGTAGACTGTAAGGGAAAATGCTTACATTTGTAAACTGCAAGGTATGTACATATTATGTACAACAAATATTCTCTAAAGTGAATTAATTCTATAAAAAGAAAACCTTACTACATTTGCTACAATGAATAATAGTTTTAAAAAATAAATACACCACACACAAGAAAAAAAGTCTTTAAAACTTAATCTTTAAAACTATGGAGACATTTATGTAGCCATTATGAGCAAAGTACTATAAGGGGAAAAGAATACAAAGGAGAATAAGGTAAGATTTACACAGCCCATCCCCTCATGAGCCTTATTTAATTTTTGAATGAGAAATGCGTTAAGAGTACAAGCAACTATGATGAACCATTATATAAGTGACTTAGACCTTGAGAGGTATAAAGAACTATACCAGTTTAGAAAAGAGAGATGGTCTTTATTCTAGACGAGGTGTGGACTTAAGAAAGGACACATAGACTTCTTCATGAACAAATCTCCACGGGCAAGGGAAACAAAAGCAAAAATGAACAAGTGGGACTTGTTTATTTCAAACTAAAAAACTTCTGTACAGCAAAGGACACCATCAGTAGAACAAAAAGGCATTCTACAATATGGGAGAATATATTCATAAATGACATATCCGATAAGGGCTCAACATCCAAAATATACAAAGAGCTCGCACATCAACAAACAAAAAGTAATCCAATTAAAAAATGGGCAGAGGATCTGAACAGACACCACTCCAAAGAAGAGATTCAGATGGCCAACAGGCACATGAAAAGATGCTCTACATCGCTAATTGTCAGAGAAGTGCAAATTAAAACCACAATGAGCTATCACCTCACACCAGTAAGGATGCCCAACATCCAAAACACAAACAACAACAAATGTTGGTGAGGATGTGGAGAAAAGGGAACCCTCCTACACTGCTGGTGGGAATGCAAATTAGTTCAACCATTGTGGAAAGCTGTATGGAGGTTCCTCAAAAAATTCAAAATAGAAGTACCATTTGACCCAGGAATTCCACTCCTAGGAATTTACCCTAAGAATGCAGGAACCCAGTTTGAAAAAGACATATGCACCCCTATGTTTATCGCAGCACTATTTACAATAGCCAAGAAATGGAAGCAACCTAAGTGTCCATCAGTAGATGAATGGATAAAGATGTGGTACATGTACACAATGAAATATTATTCAGCCATAAGAAGAAAACAAATCCTACCATTTGCAACAACATAGATGGAGCTAGAGGGTATTATGCTCAGTGAAATAAGCCAGGAGGATAAAGATAGGTACCAAATGATCTCACTCATATGTGGAGTATAAGAACAAAGAAAAACTGAAGGAACAAAACAGCAGCAGACTCACAGAACCCAAGAATGGACTAACAGTTACCAAAGCGAAAAGGACAGGGGAAGATGGGTGGGAAGGGAGGGATAAGGGGGAAAAGGGGCATTACGATTAGCACACATAATGTAGAGTGGGGGGGCGTGGGGAAGGCAGTATAGCAGAGAAGACAGGTAGTGATTCTATAGCATCTTACTACGCTGATGGACAGTGACTGCAATGGGGTATGTTGCGGGTTCTTGATAACGGGGGGAATCTAGTAATCACAATGTTGCTCATGTAATTGTATATTAATGATACCAAAATAAAAATAAAAGAAAAAAAGAAAGGATACATAGTTTGTACAATGTATGAATTTGGAAAATACACAAAAATTTTAAAGACATGCTTTACCCCATCCCAAATAGTTAGGCATCCCACATAGAGAAAAAGCATAAACACAAGTTGAGAGAGGGAAAAAAGAAAAAGAGAGTAGTGAGATTATTATAGGAAGGATATTAGTAGATGCTTACATATACAAAACTATCTCTGGAAAGATCATTTTAAAGGCTGATACAGGGGCCTGGTTCTGAGGAGGGATGCTGGGAGACTATGGTAGTATTGCATGATAAAGAATTTGACTAGCTTTTTCTCCTGGTTTTGGAGGGTAAACTCTAATATTTTGGAATTTCCCAAGTAATAAAAGTGTCTCTGTTATCTTCAGGAGGCCAGTCTGTTGCCAATGATTAATTCAATCACACTTACATATTGAAATACCAATAAAAACTCTGGACACCAAAGCACAGATGAGTTTCCTAGTTGGTGGGGATGATGCTTCCTAACCCCACAGGGAAAAGAAGATGGAAACTCTGCTTTTGGAACTTTTCCAGACTTGGTCTCTTCACTTGGCTGGCCCTGATTTGTGTCCTTTATAATAAAACTGTATAGTAAGTATAATACTTTCCTGAGTTCCATGACTCTTTGTAGCAAATTATCAAACCTGAATACCTGAAATTATCAAATGCGAATCCCCTGGATTTACAGTCAGTTGGTGAGAAGTGTGGGTAGTCTGAGAGTCCATAACTTGGAGCTGACATCTGAAGTGAGAGCAGTCTTACTGGGCACCATGCCCATCAACCTGTGGAATCTGATACTAGCTTGAGGTGGTTAGCATGAGAATTGCACTGCAGTATTTTAGACAAAAAAGAACATATATTTTACACCTTTCACCTAATGACCTAAATTGGTTATTTTAGAATTTACAAAATTATCCTTTTCTGATTATCATTCTTTCCGCATTTAAGTAGTAATTTTTATTTTTTGTACTTTTAAGTTTTCATTTGCCACTTTACAAGACGGTTATAAGGACAAGGTAAAATATATGTGAAAGTACATTGTAAATTATAACATAAATGTTGGTACTATTAAAGAGAATTAGGCTAAAACAATCAGGTCACTTCAAATGTATTCTGTGATATATATACAAATTTTCTTGTACATACAAAACTAATTCTGGAAAGATACTTGGAAACTGACAATACTGGTAGCCTCTGAGGAAGGGACTGAAGAGCATGAGATACACAAATGGGAGGGAGGGCTGACCTTGTTGAGCAACAAAAGCACATCTGACTCCAAAAATGAGAGGGAGACTTTTCACTATTTTGTATTTTCTGAATGGTGACTGTTCTATACATTTAAAGAACAGATGTTAACAATTAAAATAAGAAAAATTCATTTTGTGGCCATACCATTTACATGAAATTTAGTACCAAATAAAGTTTAACATTTTCATAATTTGCAACTTTCCTCAAACACTTACCTCTCTAGTATTCTCCTATTCTCATCAACAGATTCTGAGAACTAGAAAAGTAATTAATATATCATTAAGAATTATTTATAGCACTTGATAAGAATCTAAATGCTGACTGATAAGAATCTCTCTTCCAGTTGTTTCCCTTTACTAAGGTGATGTGGCACCTCTACTCTTCCATTCTTTCATTGTTCAATGATGTGACCACTATTAAAGGAGGGAGGAGCAAGCTACAGCACAGTGTTACAATGATACAAAATTCTTTTAATGTCTCTCTCACATATAAATTCTCGTTCCCTCAGATTTGGAAGGCTATATACCAAAATGTTGACAATTGTTATGTGTGGGTGCTAGGATTTATAGAGGACTTATTTTCATTTTGCTTATCAGTATTTTCTAAGTTTATTTTGCTTTCTTTGGATGTAGTTTGTGTGAATTTTTAAAATGTAAAATAAAAAAACAATAGAATTGCAATGATTCTTGAAAGTGTCAGAAACTTAAATGCATGTAGGAAAAGGCAGGACTTTTTAAACTTCAATATATCAACAAGTGTCAAAACTTTAGAAAGGAGAAAATATTTTTGTTTAAAGTTTGCAAAATTTCCATGCATACACTGAAAAACATTATTCTAAAAAATTATTGACTCAAAGATTTGGGGGGCAGAAAAAAGACTGTCAAAACTATTTATCTACAATTTCACACTAACAAATTTTTAAATCTCTCAAGAGAAAATTTTCTGTTAGAACAGAAATTAGCTTCAAAACAAGTCATAAGAAGTCTTCAAAATGTCATGAAAAAAAAGACTAGGGAAATGTTTTAGAGATTAAAGGAGACTGAGGAGACATGGCAAATAAATGCAATGTGTGGTACTGGACCTGGGGGAGAAAAAATCCAGCTTTTCAAGACATTGTTGTGACAAACTGGGATAATCTGACTACAGACTGTATATTTGATAGAGTATTACACATTGTTAAATTTCCTGTCACAATTTTATTGTGCTTTAGTAGGATAATGTCCTTTCTCTCAGGCAATACATGCTGAAGTATATAGTCATGTCTACAATTAACTCAATTAGTTCAGGGGGGAAAAGTATGTGTATATGCAATACAACAATAGTTATTGTATGTTATATATATATTAACAACTGGTGAATCTTCATAAGGAGTACAATGGGTATGTACTGTCTTGGTCTTGCAACTTTCCGATCAATTTTACATTTTTCAAAATAAAAATTTAGAAGAGGGTGATGGCAGCAATGAGGCTGTGGGTGCCTCCTCAGGGTCCAGGCTACTACCATTAGCCCGGGGTAGTGGAACTGCCCACTGAGGATCTGAAAGGGCAGGAGGTGAAGAGAGCTCTGTGCTTAAACCTGCTGCCCATCACTACAGCACAGTGGGATTAACCCAACAAGGAGTTCATGATGGGCAGCCAGGAAGAGAAAGATCTGTGAGGGTATTTAAAGAACGACAAGCTGGTCAGCAAGTGTGCTACAGACTTAGGCAGATAAACTATGAGGAGTTTTTTACAGAATATTGGGACTTGCATTGACTATTCCCCCCTGCAGTTATTTCAACACTGCCACAAACAGCAGACAAAGTTTGACAAGTGTGTGCTGGACAAATTGGGCTGCTTGAGACCTGACCTGGGAGAGTTGTCAAAGGTCACCAAAGTGAAAGAAAACAATCTCACTCAAGACCAAGACCACACAGCCCAACCCTGAGAAGAAGATATGAAGCCTGCCAAACATAACAACTACCTTTATTTCTCACCCACATAAAGACTGGTCCAAGGCCCATACTCAGTCCCATGCTTAGACAATGAATGATGAAAATTCCCATGCAGTTTGCATCAACCAACAGTGTGTTCTTTCAGGGATAACAAACATTAACAAAAAAAGTTCATTTGTATGACATGGCAAATTATTCTGTATCTTTTCTTGGCCATTAAAAATTTTAAAGGAAAAAAAAAAAGTTGGGGAGGAGGAAAAACTGGAAACAACCTAAAAGCCTAACCGATGAAAATAACTAAAACTTGCTCAAGAGGTAGAAAGAATGTCAAAGTATTACATCCAATTATGATTTAGAACTTGATAGTTTCATTGGTGAGTAGTTTCAAACTTCAAAGCAGAAAGGTAGGAAAATTTTTTAATTTGTTTTGACACTTGCATAGCCCTAAGGATAGGAAAACAACAACAGAACAAGAAAAATCCACCAACCAATTTTACTTTGAATTCATGTAAGGGTGCTATTTTCAATAGAATATTCAATAAATAATGTTTGTACAATGTTTAAATTTGGGATTGCAGATATGAATGCTGTCACTGTCTTCTCAATATTCCTCCCCCATACTTACAGAAAACTTTAATTCACCAGCATTCTTTAAGGTCTACATGCAGTTCCACAGTCTCTCCTTCATTTCATTAGAACCGAAGTAGAATGCAAAACCTATTTCCCACTTCCAGATTTTCTACTTTAAAAAAGCTAAATTAGATTCCTGTTCCTTATACATCATATGCCAAAATTAATGGAGACAGACTGATGAGTTTAGTCAGAAATAAAAACTAGAAAAACATTATTTGAAAATTTTTCTTTTGTCATAATGAGAAAAGATTAAGATAAAAATATGTAAGAAACCCTAATAAAAAAAGAATACAGCTATATAAATTTTAAAACAAGTATTCCCAAAAGTGTTGAAAATTCACAAACTTCAAACTGCTAAAAATATTTTCAAGCTAGTTTATATTAATATAAAAGACATCAATAAAAAATCAAACAAATAAATAAGAACAAAATCAGTAAAAGAAGGACTACATCATATAAGTTCACTCTATGCCAATAAAACCACACCAATAAAAACACACATGAAACAAAAGGAAACTGAAATCTCAAAGGTTTTTTTGTTTTTTTTTTTAATGGCAACACTCAGGGCTTGCAAAGATACATTCTCATATATACATAATAATTTATGAGAAATGAGAATGTATATTGATTCTCATTTATGGAAAGCAATGTAAGACTAGGTATCAGTATAAAAATATTCCTGCCCTTTGACTCAATTCTATCCTTAGGAATTAAAGAAATAATCATAACAAATATGTTCAATACCAGCATTATTTATAAGAGCAAAACAATTCAAAATGATCTAGAGGTCTATCACTGGAGTAAATGAATCCATTTGATGAACTTCTATAAAGTCATTTAAATTTCATTCTCAAAGAATATTTATGACATGGGAATGTGGCCCCAATAAAAATTTTAATAACAGATTAAATATATTGTATATATATGCAATTTTTAAAAATATGTAACATTTATTATGTCCTAAGCACTATACTAAATATATCACATCCCTTATTAAATTTATCCACTTAAAGGCACTATTTAGTATAATATGTTGAGCAAAGTACCTGACACAGCACACAGTAACATTTACTTTTATTATTCCCATATCACAGATGTGAAACTCAAGAATCACAAAAATTCAGTAATATGCTAAATATCACATAGCTAATAAGTGATGGAACAGAAATCTGAACCCAGGGGGTTTAATTCTAGAGTCCCCACTCTTAATTACTATACTGTATACTGCCTATACATTAAAAATTCAGAGAAACAATAGTAAATGAAATACGCCAAAACCTAGTGATATCTCTAGGTGGTAAAATCAGGGGTGGTTTTTATCTTCCCAGTGTTCTACATCTATACATGAATTACTATTAAAGGTGTTTTTTTCCAGAGAACTTAAAAACATTAGTAACATATATACCAACTTTAGTACCTAGAAGTTATAAAATTTGCATCAAAAGCTTAGTCTTGTTATTTCATTATCACAATACAGAGTGCCAACATATTTTCTTATAAAGGGAAACTACTGGATCTAAGCTCAATAATCAAAATCATATAACCTCAGAATAGTTTTTAACTTATTTAAGAAACATTAGTCACATCTTTTTCCAAGAAAACTTAAAGAGAATAGTTAAAATACCCAATATGCCCAAATGTATAAAGTAATACTATAGCAACTTATCAGTGCAACATCAAATAAATACTATGGGGAAATAAAAACACCTTCCTTCCGGTATAACTATTCCTTTCGTAATCTATAGTAACCTGGATAGCTGTAGTTTAGGTAAATCAATAATAATTTCTTTATTAACAAAAGGAAGGAGACATTTAACTTCAATATTCAAAATGGATTGTTTTTAAATCATTAGATTTGGATTAGCCCTCTTCTCACTAGTCATTTCCCAGGGTATAGTCTTGGTTCTGCCATTCTCCAAAGAAGAACTGTCCTAACACACTTGCCTGAGTTGCCTTTTAGATCAAAAATCTTTTCACATTATTTTATTAGCTCTAATAACTGACAGTCAAACTCTACTCACATTCTTTTTGTTTATCAGTAACTCAAGAGACGACAACTGTGATAAAACCCTGGAAAAGTATAATCAGCTATGTTATTAGGGACAAAAGAATGGGCAGCCCATTTATTGACTACAAAGAAAGTTCAAAGACACTACAAAACTATGTATTTGACATCTTCACTTGAGTACTCAAAGGCACTTCTAACTCAACATAATAGTCACTCAATCTTCTTTCTGTGTGTCCCACATGAAATAAAGTGAACCAACCTAACATAGCCAATTCAACAATTCAGAAACCTAAGAGTTATTTTTTGACATCCTCCTTTCTTTCACTAATAACCCAATTCATCAGCATGTCTTGTAGATTTGTCCTAAATCTTTCTCAAATTTGCCCACTTTCCTGGATCTCCACAATCACCTCCTTAATTCCAATCAGGCAACTACTTTATCTCACTCAGGCTACTTACTGTAACAATCTCTTAAATGGTACCATTGCAGCCACTCTTGACCCCTCTCCAATCCATATGGTCTACTCTAACCAGAATGACCTTTCAAAAATGCAAATCTAATAATGCCATTCCCTCTACTTAAATGTTCAATGCCTTTACACTGTACTTTGGTTGAAACAAAAATCCTTAACAAGAATTTCAAGGAATTACATGGTTTGACCCTACCTACCTAAAGCCTCATCTCCTTCCAACATCAGTGCTCTGATGACACAGGCCTCTCAGTTTATCACCAGGCTCCTTTTATCACAGAGCCCTGAGCACACAGTAACTAAAAACACAGGTTCTGGAATCATATTTTCTAAGTCTCAAAACTGGACCTCTCAAAATATTAACTGTTGGCAGTAAACTTTCAGAGCAAATAACTTAGTATCTCTTGACCTCAGCTTTCCCATCGCTAAAATAAGGGAAATGATAACACCTGTATCATGGGAATTTTGTAAGAGTTAAATGAAATATGTGCAAAGAATTTAGTGCTCATAACCAGTATACACTTAATGCCAAACTCCTCTCCTTTCTTCAATTTCTGGTTATCATTTCCACTGGGAATTTTTCCCCAACTCTTCTCCTGGGCATAATGAATTGGTTGTGTGTGTATGTGATGCTTCCATAAGGTTTGCTTACACTTAATAAGCGCTTACATCATCTCATGTACTGAATTATTTGTTTACAGATCTCACCATACAAGGTAAGTTCCTTAAAGAAAGAGGCCATCTTATTTATCTTTGAATCTGATACACCTAACCACAATGTTTCTTATAGATAGTAGGTGTTCAAGAAATGTCAGAGTGAATACAGCAATTACACAGATGAACAATGAAAAATCCAATTTTAATAAGCAGGACTTTGATAGTATATGTAAAATTTTGGTGCACATTCGTATTCTGTCTAAGTGTGTCCCACAGCCGACTACATGAGAACTATCTAGTGTGTTTTAAAAATACATACTCCTGAGCCCCTCATCAAAACTAAATATAAATTTCTGGAAGCATGGTGCAAGAATCTGTAAATTTCTTTATAAGCAGTTTTGTTTTTTGCGTTTGTAAATCAAAGGTCAAGAGTCGCTAGATTAGAATAATTAATGAAAGCTAACATAATTATTTAAGTGTAAATTTAAGTAAGAAAATGAATAGAATGGTCAGTCAAATACTACACTTCAAGGGCCTTAAAAGCAATAAAGTTATTTAACTGAACCTACTGCTGAATCAGTTGATTATAAGTCAACACTATTGGTAGTGTTGTGTTGAGTAATTTCTGAATAGAAGAACTTAGGAATAAAATAAACTGTCTTCAGATTATTTCCAATATGATATTCTCTATAACACAGACCTAGCTTGAAGAGGAAAGGGCCAACAAATTAAAATATACACAATTCAGCCTATACCATACCATGCCCAACAAACCTGAAAAGAAAATATTAAGCAGCAAAATATGAACTACTTTGGATTATTTTTTACACATCTGTTCCCAATTATCTCCATTATAAATTCCACTACAGGAAGATCCACTTTTAAGGGACATTTCTAAGCTTTGCGATCTTCCTAGTATTCCCAAAAGAAAAGGCAGATACCCCAGTTTAACAATTCACGTTTTATGACTTTTTCAATCATCACACAACTGAATAAACAAATTGTTAACTAATACTTGGATAGAGAATGAGTTAAAAGACAGTCTTTTTTTTTGTCATTTTTGCTCAAATGCAAGAAAAAGCCCTTCTCAGTTTTCCCAAATTTCAATATGTACTTTTCCTTTAATACTAATTTGCAAGATGAAAACTGAATTTTTTTTACTCTCATCAAGTGGTGTGCTGATGAGATCTTAGTATCACTTTCAAAATAAAAATAGGGCACACTGTATGACAGATATAAACAGACACAGTACATCGGAGCTACAAAAGGTACCTTAGATATAATTTAAGTCATTATTTACATTATGGATAAGAACCTGAAGGACTGAGTTGCATGCCTAAAGTCACAATAACAGAACTAGAACTAAAAATCTAAATTTACTAAATGCAAGTAGTATCCTGAATTGGGTCCAGGAACAGAAAAAATGACATCAGTGGAAAATCTGGATAAATCTGAATTAAGTTAGTGATTTAGTCAATAGTATTTTATCAATGTTATTATATTCTTAGTTTCGACAAATATACCACGGTTATTTTAAAATGTTAACATTAGAAGAAGCTGAGTGAAAGGTATGTGAGAACTCCCTGTAGTATCTTTGTAATTTTTCTGTAAGTCTAAAATTATAAAACAAAAATGAAAGCCTTATTTAAAAAATTCTAAATCAAAACTACTTTTTAATCCAGAATGCTTCCCTTCTGTTTCCATAAAAATCCCCAAACATAAAGGCATTAAGTTCTAAACCAAGCTTACACATTTAACAAAACACAGTACCTCTACAGCACCTCCCAACCAAAACCAATCAAAAGAAATCTTTTTTTCGGCTTAGTAACATTAGAAATTAACACTCAGTGAGTTCATGTTATATTCTAGGTGCTTTGCTTATTTTATTATTTCTCACAATTATCCTAAAATAATTATCAACCCAAATTATATTTGAGGGTTCAGAGAAGTTAGTTCCTACCATACAGCTAGTAAATTTAAAGAGCCAGATTTCCATTATCAACTTCCTTCCAGTTACCTAGGCATTCTAGAATCACCTGTATATTTGAAAGAGTAAGAAGCATCTGTTACTAATTTACAGATTCTATCTTCCACAGGGTTTTTCACGTCAAAACCCCACTGCCAATCACACTGCCACTACTTTTTTATTCAGGTGTTCATTACTTTGTCTGTTCTAGAAAAAAAAAAAAGCCTCTCAAACAAGCATTCCAATCTCTAGTCTTTCTCCCTTAATCCATTATGATGTACAGCTACAGTTGTTTGATGGCCTCCCAAAAACTATCCCCACTTTTAATAATGTTGATTTCTTTTGGGGAAGTTACCTCTCCTCTGCCTAGGCAGGACTATCTATAAAGATACCTAGGTCACCCCTCACAGACAAACAGACATGAACCAAGCTAAGCCTACTGTACTCTTGTTTTCAGGGTCTCTAAATCTTGTGTAAAATCACAGACGTTTGGGGAAAAAAATGGGTGGCACGCATTCATTCTAGTGGTGTCCTGACTAAACTGTCAATTCCTTCTTGATATTAAGATCCCAGGAACTGCCCCAGATTGGCTCTCCAGCCTTCCTTTTGAGTCTATGATAAGTTTAATAACCTTAGAATAAATGTCCTTTCTCCTTACAGTGTTACTTTTCTGGTTGTAAACAAAGACCCTAAGAGACACAGCACCCTTGATTCATATAAGATCTCTAAGCACCTCTAAAGCATGACTCAATTCTCCCACTCAAAAATTTTAAATGGCCCACAAGTTGTCATTATTACAATCTTCTCCAAGTTGACTTTTCAGGGTTCTCCCCATTCAGGTCTAACCTACATTTCTGAACTTATTTCTTACCAATGGCATTACATTTATTTATTAGTGCTACTCTCTCCACTTGGAATGCTGTCCATCAAATACCATCTCTGCCTGTAAATCTTATCCACCCTTCTAAATCTATTTCAACTGTTTGTTCCCTTGGATGTAAATTCTTACAGATTCCACTAACCCAGTAGAATATTGTAGGAAAAAATCCTCATGCCACTTTTTATCTTTTATTGCATATTCTACATTCACTTATTTCTATATGGGTTACCTTCTTCCACTGGCCTCACTAACTCTTCCAAAAGGCCAAAGAGGGTGTAGAAATGTGTTAAGTATGTGCTGTCACAATTCACTCAATAATCATACCACAATATTGGCCATAACACTATAACAAATTTTAAACCAAATTGTTTCTGGAACTTGGTGTACACTAATTTGGGATTGGTGTCTGCTTCAGAGTAATGTTTGAATAACTAGGACAAGATTCACCTTCTTGTAATAAAACACCTTAAAAACTGTAAAGATGTAAAATTTCTTTTTAGACACTGAACAAGAGGCAACACTTGACTACAATCTCTGAAAGCAGTGAAACAAACAAGGGAAGTTCTATGGTTCCTGGCTTTCTACCTGGAAACACTTTCTAGAACACACTACAGGGAAAGGGATTCCAAGTAAATATAGCAGTCTCTCTGAGCTGAGACGACAGAGGTCAGAGTTCAGGAAGGTCAAGACAAATAGAGAAAGTGGGCTTTCTACGAAAAGAATTCTTTAAATGTTCCTAAGATATGTTCAAGTATCTAATTAAATAATAAGCTGCACATACATATGGTGAAACTCCCCAAGGCTAGTCAAAGAACTACTATTAGAGAGAGAATCCCCAGAGGTGATACAAGACTGAAAGCTGTCTGAGTTCCCACTCAATCACAGTGGAGAGCCCTTGTTGAAGACCTGGAGCATTCAGTAGAAACTCCAAAGGGCCATACCTTAATTGTAGTGCTAAATTAGCCCTATCATAAAGGCTACTCTAAATTCACTATAACAAAGCTTTAAAAAGCCTTAGAAGGATGAGGCTGATCCACAAGATTTAACTGTCATGAAACAAAGTGTGACACTCTTTAAAGACAGATGAAAAAATGCAGCACACAGAACTTCCGGGAAGATGGCACCGTAAGCAGGGCGGCAGAAATCTCCTCCCAACACTATATATATCTATGAAAATACAGCAAATACAACTATTCCTAAAAGGGAGACCAGAATGCACAGAAAAGCACACAGCGTGCAGCTACACCTGAGAGGACTCGGCACCCTGCGAAGCGGGTAAGATACGGACCCGCGACCCGGTGGGACCCAAGCGCTCCCCCACCCCAGCGCACCAGCAGAAGGAGAGGATTCAGAGCCAGGAGGGAGTGGGAGTACAGGCCCGTGAAATAACGAGCCCTGGTGATCTGCATGGGGAGCGCTGACACACATCGCGTGGTGTAGCAGAGATTGGAGAGACAGAGGGAACAGGATCTCAGCGGGGAACGCGCCAGGGTGCTTGCAGCAGGCTCCCGGGAAGGAAAAAAAAAAAGAGGAAAAGCACATGCTTTTTTCAGCAGTCTTAAAGAGACAGGAGCCCAGCAGAGGAGCCGGATCACCCCGGCACACTCAGCCCAGCAGGCTGGGAGTCCTGGGGAGTTTCAGACCCCTTAGCTGGCAACTGGGAAAGGGGGGCTGCACTTAGACTTCCCACAGAGATCAACAGCCTCCCATTCGTTCCCACCCCGGCCAGAGCTATACAGGGCCCTGCGGAGCGGCGCAGCCACGGCTGTGGAATAGTGGAGCAACAGCACCACCTACAACATCCCCAGAGAATCTACTCCTGGTGGGCGTTTTTTTTTGTTGTTGTTGTTGTTTTTTCTTCTCATTCTTTTTCCTTCTCTTTATTTTCTTTTTTTTATTTCTTTCTTTCTTTTTTTGTTTTTCTTTTTTATTTTTTAAAGTCTTAAAGAGCCCAGCTGACATACATGGCAACTACCAGCGACCACGTCTACAGCCATGAAAACACAGAAGAATATGATGCAGACTAAGATCAACCAGACAACCCCAGAGAGGGAGCCTAAAGGGATGGAAATGCACAGTCTTCCTGAAAAAGAATTCAGAACAAAAGTCAAAACCATGCTGACGGATCTACAGAGAAATGTGAAAGAGCTGAGGGAGGAAGTGAGGGAAGTGAGGAAAGACAATGCAGAAATCAGACAAGCGATCGACGGGCTTAACAGCAGACTGGATGAGATGCAAGAGACTGTTAAGGGAATAGAAAACAGAGAACAGGAATACAGAGAAGCTGAGGCAGAGAGAGATAAAAGGATCTCTAGGAATGAAAGAATATTAAGAGAACTGTGTGACCAATCCAAACGGAACAATATTCGCATTATAGGAGTACCAGAGGAAGAAGAGAGAGAAAAAGGGATAGAAAGTGTCTTTGAAGAAATAATTGCTGAAAACTTCCCCACACTGGGAAGGAAATAGTCTCGCAGTCCACGGAAGCCCACAGATCTCCCAACACAAGGGAACCAAGGAAGACAACACCAAGACACATAATAATTAAAATGGCAAAGATCAAAGATAAAGACAGAGTATTAAAGGCAGCTAGAGCGAAAAAAAGATTACCTACAAAGGAAAACCCATCAGACTATCATTAGACTTCTCAACAGAAACCTTACAGGCCAGAAGAAAATGGCATGATATATTTAATGTAGTGAAACAGAACGGCCTCGAACCAAGAATATTGTATCCAGCACGATTATCATTTAAATATGATGGAGGGATTAAACAATTTCAATGGAGGGACAAACGAAAAACAATGGAGGGACAAACGAAAGTTGAGAGAGTTTGTCTCTCATAAACCACCACTACAGGATATTGTAAATGGACTGCTCTAGAGGGAAGCACCCCTAAGGCTAAAAAGATGTCACCAGAGAAAATAAAATCATAGCAAAGAAAGCAGACCATCCAAATACTAACTAAAGGCAAAGGATAAAACACCTAATATATAAAGAATGGAGGAGGAAGAATAACAAGGGAGACATAAAGAAACATCAGACGGTGTTCACAATAACTTAACAAGAAAGTTAAGTTAGATTCTTAGATAGTAAAGAAGCAACCCTTGAACCTTTGGTAACTACAAATCTAAAGCCTGCAATGGCAATAAGTACATATCTATCAATAATCACCCTAAATGTAAATGGACTGAATGCACCAATCAAAAGACACAGAGTAAACAGAATGGATAAAAAAGCAAGACCCATCTATATGCTGCTTACAAGAGACTCAAACCCAAAGATACACACAGACTAAAAGTGAAGGGATGGAAAAAGATATGTCATGCAAACAACAAAGAGAAAAAAGCAGGTGTTGCAGTACTTCTATCAGACAAAATAGACTTCAAAACGAAGAAAGTAGCAAGAGATAAAGGATATTACATAATGATAAAGGAGTCAGTCCAACAAGAAATATATATGCACCCAACACAGGAGCCCCAGCATGTGAAACAAATACTAACAGAATTGAAGGAGGAAATAGACAGCAATGCATTCATCTTAGGAAACTTCAACACACCACTTACTCCAAAGGACAGATCAACCAGATATGAAATAAGTAAAGACACAGAGGGACTGAACAACACACTAGAACAGATGGACCTAACAGACATCTACAGAACTCTGCACCCAAAAGCAACAGGATACACATTCCTCTCAAGTGCACATGGAACATTTTCCAGAATAGACTGCATACTAGGTCACAAAAAGAACCTAAGTAAATTCAACAATAATGAAATCCTACCAACCAACTTCTCAGATCACAAAGGTATAAAACTAGAAATAAATTTTAGTAAGAAATCAAAAAGGCTCACAAATACATGGAGACTTAACAACATTCTCCTAATTAATCAATGGGTTAATGACCAAATCAAAACAGTTATCAAAGAATACATGGAGACTAATGACAACAACAACACAAAGCCACAACTTCTCTGGGACGCACCAAAGGCAGTTCTAAGAGGAATGTATATTGCAATCCAGAACTATTTAAAGAAGGAAGAACATTCCCAAATGAATAGTCTAAAGATACAATTACAGAAATTGGAGAACAAATGAGGCCCAAAGTCATCAGAAGAAGTGACATAATACAGATCAGAGAAGAAATGAATAAAACTGAGAAGAATAAAACAATAGAAAAAAATCAATGAAACCAAGAGCTGGTTCTTTGAAAAAAATAAACAAAATAGATAAACCCCTAGCCAGACTCATTAAGAGAAAAAGAGATTCTATACACATAAACAGAATCAGAAATGAGAAAGGAAAAATAACAACGGACCTCACAGAAATTCAAAGAATTATAAGAGAATATGAGAATCTATATGCTAAGAAACTGGATAACCTAGAAGAAATGGACAACTTCTTAGAAAAATACAACCTTCCAAGAATGACCAAGGAAGAAACAAAAAACCTAAACAGACCAATCACCAGCAATGAAATTGAAGCGGTAATCAAAAAACTACCCAAGAACAAAATCCCAGGACCAGATGGATTCACCTCCGAATTCTACCAGACATATAGAGAAGAAATAACACCCATTCTCCTTAAAGTTTTCCAAAAAATAGAAGAGGAGGGAATACTTCCAAACTCTTTCTATGAAGCCAGCATCACTCTAATACCAAAACCGGGCAAAGACCTCACCAAAAAAGAAAATTACACACCAGTATCCCTGATGAACGTAGATGCAAAAATACTCAACAAAATATTAGCAAACCGAATTCAAAAATACATCAAGAGGATCATACACCATGGTCAAGTGGGATTCATCCCAGAGATGCAAGGATGGTACAACATTCGAAAATCCATCAATATCATCCACCAAATCAACAAAAAGAAGAACAAAAACCACATGATCATCTCCATAGATGCTGAAAAATCATTTGACAAAATTCAGCATTCATTCATGATTAAAACTCTCAACAAAATAGGTATAGATGGCAAGTACCTAAACATCAAAAAGGCCATATATGACAAACCCACAGCTAACATCATACTTAACAGCGAGAAGCTGAAAGCTTTTCATCTAAGATCGGGAACAAGACAGGGATGCCCACTCTCTCCACTGTTATCCAACATAGTACTGGAGGTCCTAGCCACGTCAATCAGACAAAACAAAGACATACAAGGCATCCAGATTGGTAAAGAAGAGGTCAAATTGTCACTATTTGCAGATGACATGATACTGTACATAAAAAACCCTAAAGACTCCACTCCAAAACTACTGGAACTAATATCTGAATTCAGCAAAGTTGCAGGATACAAAATTAACACACAGAAATCTGTTCCTTTCCTATATGCTAACGATGAACTAACAGAAAGAAAAATCAGAAAACCAATTCCATTCACAACTGCATCAAGAAAAATAAAACGAAGGAAGTGAAAAGACCTATATCCTAAAAACTACAAGACACTCCTAAGAGAAATTAAAGAGGACACTAACAAATGGAAATGCATCCCATGCCCTTGTCTAGGAAGAATTAATATTGTCAAAATGGCTATACTACCTAAAGCAATCTACAGATTCAACGCAATCCCTATCAAACTACCAACAGCTTTCTTCAATGAACTTGAACAAATAATTCTAAAATTCATATATGGAACCACAAAAGACGCCGAACAGCCAAAGCAATCCTGAGAAGGAGGAATACAACAGGGGGAATTACACTCCCTGACTTCAAGCTCTACTACAAAGCCACAGTAATCAAGACAATTTGGTACTGCCACAAAAACAGACCCACAGACCAGTGGAATGGAATAGAAAATCCAAACATTAACCCAAACATATACACTCAATTAATATTTGATAAAGGAGCCTTTGATATACAGTGGGGAGATGACAGCCTCTTCAGCAGCTGGTGTTGGAAAAACTGGACAGATACATGTAAGAGAATGAAACTGCACTACTGTCTAGCCCCATACACAAAGGTAAACTCAAGGTGGATCAAAGACCTGAATGTAAGTCATGAAACCATAAAACTCTTAGAAAAAAACATAGGCAAAAATCTCTCGGACATAAACATGAGCGACTTCTTCATGAACATATCTCCGCGGGCAAAGGACACAAAAGCAAAAATGAACAAGTGGGACTATATCAAGCTGAAAAGCTTCTGTACAGCAAAGGACACTATCAGTAGAACAAAAGGACATCCTACAGTACGGGAGAATATATTCATAAATGACGTATCCGATAAGGGGTTGACATCCAAATATATAAAGAACTCACGCACCTTACCAAAAACCAAATAATCCAGTTAAGAAATGGGCAGAGGACATGAATAGACACTTCTCTAAAGAAGAAATTCAGATGGCCAACAGGCACATGAAAAGATGCTCCACATCGCTAAACATCAGAGAAATGTAGATTAAAACCACAATGAGATATCACCTCACAGCAGTGAAGATGGCCAATATCCAAAACACAAACAACAACAAATGTTGGTGAGGATGTGAAAAGGGAACCCTCCTACACTGCTGGTGGGAATGCAAATTAGTTCAACCATTGTGGAAAGCAGTATGGAGATTCCTCAGAAAACTCAAAATAGAAATACCATTTGACCCAGGAATCCTACTCCTAGGAATTTACCCTAAGAATGCAGCAGCCCAGTTTGAAAAAGACATATGCACCCCTATGTTTATTGCAGCACTATTTACAATACCCAAGAAATGGAAGCAACCTAAGTGTCCATCAGTAGATGAATGGATAAAGAAGAAGTGGTACATATACACAATGGAATATTATTCAGCCATAAGAAGAAAACAAATCTTACCATTTGCAACAACATGGATGGAGCTAGAGGGTATTATGCTCAGTGAAATAAGCCAAGCCGAAAAAGACAAGTATCAAATGATTTCACTCATATATGGAGTATAAGAACAAAGAAAAAAACTGAAGGAACAAAACAGCAGCAGACTCACAGAACCCAAGAATGGACTAATAGTTACCAAAGGGAAAGGGACTGGGGAAGATGGGTGGGAAGGGAGCAATAAGAGGGCAAAGGGGGCATTACAATTAGCAGATGTAATGTGGGGAGGGCATGGGGATGGCTATAAAACTCAGAGAAGACAAGCAGTGATTCTATAGCATCTCATTATGCTGAGACAGTGACTGTAATGGGGTTGGTGGGGGGGACCTGATGAAGGGGGTAGTTTAATAACCATAATATTGCACATGTAATTGTAGATTAATGATACCAAAATAAATTATAAAAAAAAAGAAAAAACGCAGCACACAGAAAGTAACTGACAACATATTACACTTCATCAAATATTAACACATACCAAAAAACAGGAAATGTAAGCCATAACCAGCAGAATTGGTCAACAAAAACAGACCTCATAATGAAAGAGAAATTCAAGAAAAGGGCATTAAGTTACTTATTCTAATATCTTCAATTATTTAAATAAGCACATACATAACAAGGAGAGAAAAAAAATTTTAATGGAACTTCAAAAGATGAAAATACAGCTCAAAGATGAATGGACTAAATGAGACTAATACCATATATGACACTGCACAAGAAAAGATACAGAAATTTTTAAAGATCCATTAATATTGAGATATTGAAAATAAGAACTAAATAACAGATAGAAAAAAGAATTTAAAAAATGTGTAGAATCACAGTAACTGTGGGACAATATTAAATGATTTAACATATGTACATTTGGCGTACCACATGAGAGCATGGAATAAAAGAATTATGAGAATAATGACCAAATATTCATTAATTTTGATGGAAACTAGAAGCCCAACAGATTTTATAAACCAATAAAAAAAAAAAAACCTGAGGAAAAGAAAAAGAAGATGGCGGCAAGAGCAGGGCAGTGGAAATCTCCTCCCAAAATCATATATATTTGTGAAAATACAACACATAACTATTCCTAAAAGAGACCAGAAGATACAGTACAACAGCCAGGCTACAGCTCCATCTGCGAGAACTCAGCGTCCCACAAAGAGGGTAAGATACACAGCCGCAACCCGGCGGGACTGGAGCACTCTCCCAACCCAGTGCACCGGTGAGAGGAAAAGAATCAGAGCGGGGAGGGAGTGGAAGGACAGGCCCGCCAAATAACCAGCCCTGGTGATCTGCACCGGGAGCACAGACACACATCGATTGGTGTATTGGAGATTAGAGAAACAGAAGGGCAGGATCCGAGACGGAGACTGCGAATGGGTCCCCCCAGTCGGCTCCCCAGGACAAAAGAAAAGAAGGTGCTCTTTTAAAAGTCTTAAAGAGACAAGGGCCCAATAGTGGAACAAAATTGTCCCAGCACACTCAGCCCAGCAGGCAGGGAATCTTGAGGAATTTCGGGCCCGCTAACCAGCTACCAGGTAAAGCAACCCTGCCGAAGCCCCTCACAGCAATAAGCAGCCTGCCATTCGTTCCCCCTGGCTGATGCCGCAAACGGTCCTGTGGATCCCGCCACAGCTGCAGGTCAGCGGGAGAGCAGCCCTGCCCACAACAACCACATACAGTCTCCTCCCGGCAGGCACACAGCTAACTGGAAGGGCCACAGAACAGAGAGCAAGGTCAGGAAGGCACCAAGCAGCACAGAACGCACCCAGATGGCTGAAAGCCCCATGCAGTGCTCTAGGCTAGCCTGAGGGTGGCCCCACACACGACAGCTCAGGGGATTATCCCAGAGACTGCCTCCCAGTGTGCGGGTAACCAGCACAGGCTGTGGAGAAGGACAAGGAGAACAAGCAGGAAGGGACTTTGTTTCCCAGCTGACACATGTGGCACCTGCGTGCAACCACTTCTAACGCCATGAAAAGACAGTAGAATATGGTCCTGTCAAGACTCACCCAGACAACCCCTGAGAGAGGGTCTGGTGGGATGGATCTAAACAATCTTCCTGAAAAAGATTTCAGAATAAAAGTCATGACCATGCTGATGGACCGACAGAGAAATATGCAAGAGGTAAGGGAGTAAGTCAGGAGAGACATTACAGACATGAAACGATTGATGGACTCAAGAGACAATCAATTCACGGACTCAAGAGCAGACTGGATGAGGTGTAAGAGACTGTTAATGAAATAGAAATCAGAGAACAGGAGTACAGAGAAGCAGAGACAGAGAGAGATAAAGGGATCTCTAGGAATGAAAGACTTTTTTTTTTTACAATTTCTTTTATTTTACTATTCACCTACAATTACATGAGCAATATTGTGATGATTAAACTACCCCCTTCATCAGGTCGCCCCCACCAACCCTATTACAGTCACTGTCCATCAGTGAAGTGAGATGAAAATCACTACTTGTCTTCTCTGAGCTGTACAGTCCCCCCCGTGCCCCCCCACCCTATGTCTGCCTATCGTAATGCCCCTTTTACCCTCTTATCCCTCCCTTCCCAACCATCTCCCCAGTCCCGTTCCCTTTGGTAACTGTTAGTCCATTCTTGGGTTCTGTGAGTCTGCTGCTGTTTTGTTCCTTCATTTTCTTTTTTTTCTTTGTTCTTATACTCCACATATGAGTGAGATCATTTGGTACTTG
>JAQQAC010006923.1:883098-894294 GCA_029783875.1 Phataginus tricuspis | reverse complement strand
CATGGCTATGACTTTTATTCTGAATTCTTTTTCTGGAAGACTGTGCATGTCCATTCCTTCCGCTTCTTTTTCTGGGGTGGTGTTTGTTTGAAACTTTGTCTGTATCATATTCTTCTGTCTTCTCATGACTATAGAATTGGTTGTTGGTAGCAAGGAGAGATAAGAAAGGAGAGAAAGGAAAAAAAAAGAAATTTCTACTAATAATAAAAAAGTAAAAGGAGAGAGAGAAAGGAAAAGAAAAGAAAGAAAAAGAAAAGGCAGCAACACGTAAAAGAAAACAGCAACAACAACAACAAAAACAAAAAACAAAAAAACAAAAACAAAAAAAAAACCCACCAAAACGCCCACCAGGGGTGGTTTCTGTGTGAATGCTGTAGGTGGCGCTATTGCTCCACTATTTCAGAGCCGTGGCCACGTCGCTCCACACGGCCCTTTAAAGATGTGGCCGGGTGAGAATGAATGGGAGGCTGTTGAAAGAGAGGGAAAGAAAAAAAGGAAGAGAAAGGGGAGAAAAAACAATAACAAGAAAAAAAAAAGCCACTGAGAGTGGGTTCCGCTCGAGTGATGTAGGTGGCGCTGTTGCTCTACTATTCAAGCGTCACTCTATAGTTCTGGCTGGGTTGGGAACGAATGGTAAGCTGTTGATCTCCGTGGGGGTCTCAATGGCGGGCACCCTTTCCCAGTCGCCAGCCAGGGGGTCCAAAGCTCCCAAGGACTCCCAGCGTGCTGGGCTCAGTTTGCGGGGCTATCCGGCCCCTCTACTGAGCTCCTGTCTCTTTAAGCCCACTGAGGTAGAGCACGCGCTTTTCTTCCCTTTTTTCTCCTTTCTTTTTCCTTCCCGGAGCCTGCCGCGGGCAACTTGCATGTTCCTCGCTGGGACCCTGTGCCCTCTGTCTCTCCTATCTCCGCTACACCGCAGGCTGTGTGTCGGCGCTCCCAGCGCAGACTTCCGCTCCCTCCCGGCTCTGAATCCTCTCCTCCGGCTGGAGCGCTGGGGGAGAGGGGCGCTCGGTCCGCTCGCGGCTCCGTACCTTACCCGCCTTGCCGGGACTCCCGCCGGAGTGCTGGGGTGGAGGGGCGCTCTGGTCTCGCTGGATCGCGTTTCCATCCCGCCTCGCCCGGTGCCGAGTCCTCTGTCCGGAGTGTCTGGCCGCCGGAGCTCTGGGAGGGGGGGAGCGCTCGGTCCCACCGGTTTGCTGCTCCGTATCCCTTCCGCCTCACCGGCTGCCAAGTTCTCACAGGTGTAGCTGTACGCTGTGCACTTTCCTGTGTATTCTGGTCTCTCTTTTAGGGATAGTTGTATTTGCTGTATTTTTGTGAATAAATATAATGTTGGGAGGAATTTTTCTGCTGGTCCGTTCACGTCGCCAGATTCCCGGAAGTCCCAGGAATGAAAGACTATTAAGAGAACTGTGTGACCAATCCAAACAGAACAATATTCGCATTATAGGAGTACCAGAAGAAGAACAGAGAGAAAAAGGGATAGAAAGTGTCTTTGAAGACATAATTGAGGAAAACTTCCCCAAGCTGGGAAAGGAAATAGTTTCTCAGACCGTGGAAGCCCACAGATCTCCCAACACAAGGGACCCAGGGAAGACAACACCAAGACATATAATAATTAAAATGGCAAAGATCAAAGATAAGGACAGAGTATTACCTAAGTGTCCATCAGTAGATGAATGGATAAAGAAGATGTGGTACATATACAATGGAATATTATTCAGCCATAAGAAGAAAGCAAATCCAGACATTTGCAACAACATAGACGGAGTTAGAGGGTATTATGCTCAGTGAAATAAGCCAGGCGGAAAAAGACAAGTATCAAATGATTTCACTCATATGTGGAATATAAGATCAAAGTAAAAAACTGAAGGAACAAAACAGCAGCAGGCTCATAGAACCCAAGAATGGACTAACAGTTACCAAAGGGAAAAGGACTGGGGAGGATGGGTGGGAAGGGAGGGATAAGGGGGAAAAAGGGACATTACGATTAGCAGACATAATGTAGGGAGGGTGCACAGGGAGGGCTGTACAACTCAGAGAAGACAAGTAGTGATTCTATAGCATCTCACTACACTGATGGACAGTGACTGTAATGGGGTATGTCGGGGGGACTTGATGAAGTGGGGAGTTTAGTAACCATAATGTTGCACATGTAATTGTAGAAAAAAAATTGTAAAAAAAAAATGACTTCAAATACAACAAATTACATCATAATCAACTTGCTGAAAAATCAAGGGCAAAAAAAAAGTCTTAAGAGTAGCCAGGAAAAAGGATATTTCTTACAGAGGAACAAAAGGTAAGAGCAATTGCAGATTTCTCAGCTGAAACTATGAAAATCAAAAAACATGACATGAGACCTTTCAAGTACTTAAAAATTTTTTTTGTTGTTGTTCCTTATGTCCTTTTTCCCTGCTTCCATCTGGATTGAATATAGTCGTCCAATCTTACCCCCTCTTTTGGCTTCACAAACCATAATTTTTTTAGTGGTAATCCTAGGGTCATTGTAGGACTCTTTGACTTACCACAATTCACCTGCAAATTTACATTTTTCTTGTATGTATGTCAATCAAAATATTATATGTAGTAAAATATACTTTAAAAATCAAGGAGAGACTACACACTTACCAGAATGGCTAAAATAAAAAAAAATTACAAAACCAAATGCTATCAAATAAGCTAGTCATAAAAGGCCAAATATTGTATGATTTGTTTCACATGCGTTTCCTGGAGTGGAGAAATTCATACAGACAGAAAGTAGAATGGCAGTTGCCAGGAGCTGGAGGCGGGGAATGAGAAGTTAGTTTTTAGTTGGAACCGAATTATGGTGGGGGAAGATAAAAGTTCTGGTAATGGTGGGGAGGGTTGCACAATGTAAATGTACTTAATGCCACAAAACTGTACACTTAAAAATGGCTAAAATGTTAAATTTTATGTTATATATATATTTTACACAATTTAAAAAAATGTTGGTGAAGATGTGAGGAAACTAGATTACTCATCTATTGTTGGTAGGAATGTAAACAGTTATAAACACTCTAGAAAAGTATGGCAGTTTCTTACAAAACTGAACTTACCATATGACCCAGCATTTGCACTCTTGAATATTTCTCCCACACAAGCAAAATTATGTTCACCCAAAAACCTATATACCATTTGTATATCTGTACTTTATTTGTAATTGCAAACAACTGGGAAGTACCCAAATATCCTTCAACAGGTGAATGATTAAAACAAAGTGTGGTACCAGCAACAAGAAGCAACAAACTATTGGTACATACAACTTTGATGAATCTCAAGTGAATCATGTGAAGTGAAAAAATGTCTATTTCAAAAATTTACACACCATATAATTCCATACATTCCACAAACATCAAAATTATAAAGAACAGATGAGTAGTTTCCAGGGGTTGAGGTAGATAAGGGAAAGAGGTGGCTGTGATAATAAAGGGTAGCACAAGGGAACCTTGGGACTATTCTGTATCTTGACTGTGGTAGTCGTCATACTCATCTACACATGACAAAACTACAAATAACTAAATATACATACAAACACAAAGGAATGTAGGTACAACTGATGAAATATGAAGGAGGTCAAGTGGATTATATCAATGTCAATTTCCTACTGGTGATACTGTACTACAGTTATGCAAGATGTTACCATTGGGGTAAACAGATCTCTCTGCATTACATCTCAGACTGCACATGAATCTGCAATTATTTCAAACAAAAAAGTTTCTCTTAATTAATGTGAAATAAAGACTGTTTCTGACAAAATGTCAGAACTCATTAACAGCAGATCTACACTTCAAGAAATGTTAAAAGCTCTTCAAACACACAAAAAGTAGTACCAAATTGAAGTTGTGATATACACAAAGGAATGGAGAGCAATAGAAAAGGTAAATATATGGTATAAATGTAAAAGACTTTAAAAAATAACTTCATTATTTTAAAATATAATGGACTGTTTTAAAGCAAAAATAATAATGTAATGTGTAGTTTTTAACATACATACAAGACAGTGTATGACAACAAGAGCACATAAGATTAGAGGGGAAAATAGAAGAATGCCATTGTAAGGTTCTTGCATTATATCCCAAGTGGTAAGATATTATTTGAAGGTGAATATTGGTAAGTTAAAGAGGGTTACCATCGGCTCTCCCCTGCCTCTGACCCACAGATTTGGAGGGAATATGACGGAATGCTGAAGATCTGAAAGTACCAGCCAGGGGACTCAAGGCGTTGCGGCACAAGAGTAATGCCGAAAAGGGACTCCTCACATTTATTGAGCAAATGAACTTAAACATCTAAAGAAGTCTGAGTAAGGGGTTCAACACATGATCAACACACAATCATTATCTGACCTTGAGTCTAGCCCTAGGGTGTGACGCTCCTCAAGGATACCAAAACCATGTGAGGGCGGTCCCTAGTTGTAGAAACTGTTTTGACTCTAATCATTGTTTTTGATCACACATCAAGAGTTGTAGGAAATATAATCAAGTCATATGTATTTGTACATTTGACTTCTATTCTACTTGATTTGTGTATTAATCCCATTAATCCCACAGGCTACTATGACCCTTGAATAACAAAATTATGACTTGTTAAGCCAGAAGTGGGGATAAAATTGGATGAATGTATTTGATCCAAACAAAGGCAGGGAAAAAGGACAAAAGGAACAACCAAAAGTTGGGACAAACAGAAAACATCAAGACAGAACATTTAAACCCAACCACGTTGTTATTTTCATTAAATGTAAATGTTCTAAGAACACACCAAGTAAAAGGCAGCGACAGAATGAACAAATAAACAAGACTCTTTTTAAAAATGGGATAAAAAAAGTTGTCAACAAGAAACTCACTTTGAATATAAAGACAAAACTAGGTTAAAAGTAAAAGGATAGAAAAAGATAATACTATGCAGACACTAAGTTTAAGAATACTACAGTAGCCCTAGGTACCTGAAAGAATTGAAAGCAGGGACTCAAAGATATACTTGTACACCAATGTTTGTAGCAGTATTATTCACATCAGCCAAACGGGTGGCAAACACCACAAATGTCTATCAAACAGATGAATGGATAAACACATTTGTGAATGTGTGTGTGTGTGTGCGTGCACATATGCAATATGGAGATATGGAGTATTATCCAGCCTTTTAAAAAGGAATGAAATCCTGAGACATGGCAACAACATGAGTGAGCCATGAAAACACTATGCTAATGAAATAAGCCAGACACAAAAGGACAAATTGTGTATGATTTCACTTATATGTGGTACCCAGAATAGGCAAATTCACAGAGATAAAAAGTAGAACAGTGGTTACCAGGGATTGGGGGGAAGAGAGAATGGGAAATGTTTAATGGGTACCTCATTTCTATTTGGGATGATAAAAAGTTTTGGAGATGAACAGTGGCAATGCTCACACAACACTGGGCAGGTACCTACTGCCGTGGATTATATACTTAAAAATGGTACATCTTATGTTATGGTACATTTTACTTATTTTACCACAATTGTTTAAAGAATGCTGGAGTGGCTATAATACCAAAGGACCTTTCAGAGCAAGGAATATTACCAAAAATAAAAAGGAACATTACATAATAAGAAAAGGGCAGTTCATCAAGTACACACAACAATCCTAAAAATGTATGCAAAGCTTCAAAATATATGAAGCAAAACTAACAAAAGTGAAAAGAAAAATAGATAAATTAATAATTATAGTTGACATTTCTACATTCCTCTCTGTAGTTAACAAAGTACAGAAAATCAATAGGTATACAGAAACTTAAAACAACACTCAAACTACTTAACCTAATTCACATACAGCACTCCATTCAATAAATGGAGAATAAAACATTCTTCTCCAAGGTACACCTATACCTTCAGCTTGCATTAATGGAGGAAGCCACTCAATTGTGTTCTATTTGATTTATTGTACTAATTTCCAATATACAACCACCCTTTTCTGATTATTTAATTATTTTATCTAAGACTTCTCATGGAATGAGCACTGTGATTATTATAGTGATTATTTCTCTTCTTACTTTGAAAAACAGCAAGTTAGAACCAAAAGACTTTCAGTCCACTTCTTTCAATAGTGACTATCATGAAAATGTTAATAGTTTTCATGTTGTTAAATTCTTACCACAAAAACAAACAAAAAAACCCAAAGAACACTGAGAAATTCTGAAGTGATGGACATGTTTAGTATCTTGACTGTGATGATGGTATCCCCAGTGTATGCTCTTGTCCAAACTCATCAAAATGTATACACTAAATAGGTGCAATCATTTGTGTATCAATTATACTTCAAAGAAGCTTTAAACAATAGTGACTATCATGGATTCTTTCAGACTATTTTAAGTAGAAGACTCATCTTGTTATCCTACCATTATTTTCACTTGATTATTTTTATTGTCTATTTAATATTGATATCACTGATATGTGGAATCTAAAACAAACAAAACAGAAATAGACTCATAATACAGAACCAGAAAGAGACTCATAGAAAAAGAAATAGACTCATAGAACAAACTGGTGGTTGCCCTAGGGGACAGGAGTGGGGTTTTGGATGAACTAGGTGAAGAGAAAAAAAATTAGTGAGAATGTTTGATATCTTGATCTGGGTGATGGTTACATGACTGTAAACAGATATCAAAATTTATCAAGCTGCACACTAAGATTTGTGCATTTTATGTATCTCAATAACAAATTTTTTCAAGAGATCAAAAAAATAATGTAGTATGTTTTTATATTAGTCATCTAAAATCAAGTCATTTAGTATACATAGAAACTTTAAAAATTGTGTTTTTTATGCATAAAATTAAATGGGAATTTTTCAATGCCAAGTCAAAAGACAATATTCAAATATTTATTTGAAGAAAAGTCTCCAAATTTCTGTATCTGTATTAAAATGTATCACTGTATAACTATATAATGTTAGAAGGGGTCTTAACCTCAAAATTTAAACTAGTCTCACTATTATCTCCTTTTTTTAATTACCCATAGTACTTTGAATTTGTACCAAACAGTTTGGTACTTAACTATATAGTAACACCAAATATTTTGTATCTTCAAAGATTTTCCTTGGTAATTTAAGCACACCTTTTGGAGAATCAAATTTTTATTTTACATTTTTCCAAAGAGGATACATGAATGGCCAACACACAAATGAAAAGATGCTCAATGCCATTAGACACTAGGGAAATGCAAATCAAAACCACCAAGAGGGCAGCACTTCACACCCATTAGGATGGCTTATAATAATTTTTTAAATTTTTAATAGAAAATTACTGCTGAAATGGATATGGACAAACTGGAACATTTGTGCACTGCTGATGGAGATGTAAAATGGTTCAGCCACTGTGGAAAATACGTGGCAGTTCCTCAAAGTTAAATGTAGAATTACCATAAGACCAAGCAATTTCACTCCTAGGTATATACCCACAAGAAATGAAACCAGGTACCCAAAGTACATCTACAGGCATGTTCACAGCAGCACTATTCACAAAAGTGAAAAGGTAAGAACAGCCCAAATGTCCATCAATAGATAAACACGCACAATATTATTCAGCTATAAAAATAATGAAGTACTAATATATATTACCATGTGGATAAATCTCAAAAACATTATGCTAAGTGAAAAAAGCCAGACACAAAAGGTTGTATATTATATGATCCTGTTTATATGAAATATCCAGAATAGGCAAATCTACAAAGACAGAACACAGACTGGTGGTTATCAGGGGCAGGGGGATGGGCAGAAGAGACAGCAACTGCCTAATGGGTAAAGGGTTTGCTTCTGGTATAAGTAAAATGCTTTGCAACTTAGAGATGGTAGTTGCACAAAACTGTGAATGTACTAAATACTAATGAAATGCTTACTTTAAAATTACTAACTTAAAGTTATATGAATTTCACCTCAATTTTTTTAATGTTTCTTTTGACCATCTGGGATAAAAGTATTTCCTGACTATATTAGATATTTCCATACAATCTTATTTCCCTTTTTATAAAGCAAAGCACACTGAACCTAATTAATATGTTCCTGTTGACTCAGGATCATTACTGTAACGACGAATATATGAGTAAATCATCTTCCTCTCTTATGTATTCTCTGAGTCTCAGTTGTCTCCTCTGTAAAATGTCATGATATGGTTAGATCACAGGATCTTTACAATTTATTGAGCCAGAGATCCTTTTGAAAATCCAGTTAAGTTGCAGGTGTTTACCATAGAAAAATTCACATGTGCACATACATGGCAAATTGCATACAACCACAGGACGTTCACAGACCTGTGATAACATACACAAGCCATTCCCATAGGTGCAGCATTAAGTGGAAAGAATGCCTGATTTGATTATCTCTATGATCCTTTCCAGTTCTAAATTTCAGATTCTACTGAAATCTAAAATGCTAGGACAGCTTCAAGATCTGTAGAGATTCGTGGAGCTGTTTTTTGGGGTTTTTTTGAAGGTTTTTTTTTTTTTTATTAAGGTATCATTGATACACAATCTTATGAAGGTTTCACACGAACACTATGATTTCAACACACACCCATATTATCAAGTCCTCACCACCCACCTCATTGCAGTCACTATTAGTGTAGTAAGATGCTACAGTCATTACTTGTCTTCTCCGTGCTGTACTGCCTTTCCCATGACCTACCTATATTGTGATTGCTAACTATAATGCCCCTTAATTCCATTCTCCGTCCCTCCTCACCAACCCTCTTCCATCTCTTCCTTTTAGTAACTTCTATACCCTTCTTGGAGTCTGAATCACCTGCTGTTTTCTTCCTTCAGATTTGCTTTGTTTTTATACTGCACAAATGAGTGAATCATTTGGTACTGATGTGCCTGTTGGCCATCTGAACTTCTTTGGAGAATTGTCTGTTCATATCCTCCGCCCACTTTTTAATCGGGTTATTTGCTTTTTGAGTGTTGAGGCATGTGGAGTGCTTTATATATTTTGGATGTTAACCCCTTAACGGATATGTCATTTACAATTATATTCTCCCATACTGTAGGATGCCTTTGTTCTACTATTGGTGCCCTTTGCTATATAGAAGCTTTTGTTTGATTTAGTCACTTGCTCTTTTTTGCTTTTGTTTCCCTTGCCCGAGGAGATGCGTTCAGAAAAAAGTTGCTCGTGTTTATATTCAAGGGATTTTTTCCTATGTTTCATTCTAAGAGTTTAATGGTTTCATGACTTACATTCAGCTATTTGATCCATTTCAAGTTTACTTTTGTGTATGAAGTTAAGACAATAATGCAGTTTCATTCTCTTCCATATAACTGTCCAGTTTTGCCAACACCAGCTGTTAAAAAGGCTGTCATTTCCCCATTATATATCCACGACTTCTTCATCGTACATTAACTGACCATCTAAGCTTGGTTTTATATCTGGGATCAATATTCTGTTTCACTGACCTATGGGTCTGTTCTTGTGCCAGTACCAAATTGTCTTGATTACTGTGGCTTTGTAGTAGAGCATGAAGTCAGGGAGCGTAATCCCCCCAAATTTATTCTTCCTTCACAGGATTGCTTTGGCTATTCAGGGTCTTTTGTGGTTCCATATGAATTTTAGAACTATTTCTTCTAGTTTGTTGAAGAATGCCATTGGTATTATGACAGGAATTACATTCAATCTGTAGACTGCTTTAGGCAGGATGGCCATTTTGACAATTCTTCCAATCCATGAGCATGGGATGTATTTCCATTTATTGGTTTCTTCTTTAATTTCTCTCATGAGTGTCTTGCAGTATTTAGGGTATAGGTCTTTACCCTCCTTCGTTAGGTTTATTCCTAGGTATTTTATTCTTCTTTTTGATGCAGTTGTGAATGGAACTGTCTTTCTCATTTCTCTTTCTGCTAGTTCATCATTAGTGTATAGGAATGCAACAGATTTCTGTGTATTAATTTTGTATCCCGCAACTTTACTGAATTCAGATATTAGATCTAATAGTTTTGGAGTGGATTCTTTAGGGTTTTTTATGTACAATATTATGTCATCTGCAAACAGGGACAGTTTAACTTCTTCCTTGCCAATCTGGATGTCTTTGATTTCTTTGTGTTGTCTGATTGCTATGGCGAGGACCTCCAGTACTATGTTGAATAGAAGTGGGGAGAGTGGGCATCCTTGTTTTGTTCCTGATCTTAAAGGAAAAGCTTTCAGCTTCTCGCTGTTAAGTATGATGCTGGCTGTGGGTTTGCCTATATGGCCTTTATTATGTTGAGGTACTTGCCCTCTATACCCATTTTGTTGAGAGTTTTTATCATGAATGGATGTTGAATTTTGTCGAATGCTTTTTCAGCATCAGTGGAGATTATCAGGTGGTTTTTGTCCTTCTTTTTATTGATGTAGTGGATGATGTTGATGAATTTTCGAATGTTGTACCATCCTTGCATCCCTGGGATGAATCCCACTTGATCATGATGAATGATCTTTTTGATGTATTTTTGATATATTACCCTCTTGATGTATTTTTGAATTCAGTTTGCTAATATTTTGTTGAGTATTTTTGCATCTATGTTCATCAGGATATTGGTCTGTAATTTTCTTTTTTTGTGGTGTCTTTGCCTGGTTTTGGTATTAGAGTGATGTTGGCCTCACAGAATGAGTTTGGGAGTATTCCCTCCTCTTCTACTATTTGTAAAACTTTAAGGAGGATGTGTATTAGGTCTTCACTAAGGGTTTCATAAAATTCAGCAGTGAAGACTTCCGGGAATATGGCGTCGTGAACGGACCAGCAGAAAAATTCCTCCCAACATTATATTTATTCACGAAAATACAGCAAATACAAATATCCCTAAAAGAGAGACCAGAATACACAGGAAAGTGCACAGCGTACAGCTACACCTGTGAGAACTTGGCAGCCAGTGAGGCGGACGGGATACGGAGTGGCGACCCGGTGGGACCGAGCGCTACCCCCCACACAGAGGTCCGGGGGCCAGACACTCCGGACAGAGGACTCGGCACCCGGCGAGGCGGGACAGAAACGCGATCCAGCAAGACCAGAGCGCCCCTCCACCCCAGCACTCCGGCAGGAGTCCCGGCAAGGCGGTCATGAGAAGACAGAAGAATATGATACAGACAAAGCTTCAGACAAACACCACCCCAGAAAAAGAAGCGGAAGGAATGGACATGCACAGTCTTCCAGAAAAAGAATTCAGAATAAAAGTCATAGCCATG
>JAQQAC010006923.1:820595-878098 GCA_029783875.1 Phataginus tricuspis | reverse complement strand
AAGATGTGGTACATATACACAATGGAATATTACGCAGCAATAAGAAAGAAACAAATCCTACCATTTGCAACAACATGGATGGAGCTAGAGGGTATTATGCTCAGTGAAATAAGCCAGGCCGAAAAAGACAAGTACCAAATGATCTCACTCATATGTGGAGTATAAGAACAAAGAAAAAAAAATAATAATAAATAAATAAATAAATAAATAAATAAATGAAGGAACAAAACAGCAGCAGACTCACAGAACCCACGAATGGACTAACAGTTACCAAAGGGAAAGGGACTGGGGAGATGGGTGGGAAGGGAGGGATAAGAGGGTAAAAGGGGCATTACGATTGGCAGACATAGGGTGGGGGGGCACGGGGGGTACTGTACAGCTCAGAGAAGACAAGTAGCGATTCTCATCTCACTACGCTGATGGACAGTGACTGTGGTGGGGTTGGTGGGGGGGACCTGGTGATGGGGGGAGTTCAATCATCACGGTATTGCTTATGTAATTGTAGGTTAATGATACTAAAATAAAACAAATTATTAAAAAAAAAAAAAAAAGAATGTTAAAGATCCCTGGAAAAGAGAACAAAGGATGAAACATATTTCAAAGGAAGAAAGCCCAAGACGTTAGAACCTACTGGATGAATATAGGTGAGGAAAGCAGTTGAAAGAATCAAAATAATCCCTAAGTTTCTAGTTTGCAAGACTTGAGAAAGGTTATTAACAGAAGTAAAAATAGACGGTTGAACCACTGTGTTCTATACTTGAAATTAAAATAAGACTATATAGCAATAAAAAATAAAAATAAAAATAAATGTCCATAAAAAGCTTGAACAGGAATTTTCAAAGCAGCTTTACTCATAATAGCAAAAAAACTGGAAATTAACAACAATGATACCAATCAACAAGTGAATGGATAAATTATGGTATAGCCAAACACTGGAATATGACTGAGGAATACAGAAATGATCTACTAATACATGCAACAACATGGATAAATACCAGAGAAAGAACCCAAACACAAAAAAATATAGTGTATGATTCCATTTCTTTGAAACTCTAGAAAAGATAAATCTAATTCATAGTACATTTGATCCTTGAGCAACAAGTGGGTTAAGGGGGCCAACCCCCTGTGCAGTCAAAAATCCATGTGTAACTCTGACCCTCCAAAAACTAAAATAATAATAGCTTACTGCTGACTGGAAGCCTTAACAATAACATAAATAACCAATTAACACATATTTTGTATACTACATGTATTATATACTGTATCCTTACAATAAAGCTAGAGAAAAATGTTTTTTCAGATTGTTGCAAATCTCAAAAAAAAATTCCCAATATATTTACTGAAAAATATCTGTGCCTAAGTGGACCTGTGCAAGTCAAACCTGTGCTGTTCAAGGATCAACATCTGTTCAAGGGTACTAGAAAACACATGAGTGGTTGCCTAGGAGTAAAAATGGGATGAGACTGATTGCAAACGGGACTATGCAATTTTTGGAGGAAATAAAAATGTTTTGCATCTTCAGTATGATAATGGTCATAGCCACTGATCTGTACACTAAAAATGTGTGCATTTTACTGCAAGTAAATTATACACTGGGAAAGGTGGCTTAAAAAAACATGCTATTAATATTGAAACAGGTAAGAAAATGAAGAGAACTTTTGGCAAGAGAAGATGAAAAAGATGAGTTCATTTTAGATGTCTTGAACCTGACATGTCTACAGATATCCAAGAAGTACAAGACATCTCAGGTAGGCAGTTAGGTATAAAGGATGGAATTGGGAGAAGGAATGAAAAGAGGAAAGAGAGGGGGCACCAGAGGAAGAAACAAAGAATAGTATCTATAGTCAGGAGCAGTCAGAAAGAACATGTAAAATAAAATTTTTAAGAAGGAAGGGGATAATAAATAATGTCAAGCATTACAGGGAACTATAGGACATAAAGGACCACATATGTATTTATTCTTGTGAATTCTAAACCTGTCTTTCACGAACACCTGTTTTCCCCCCAGTACTTGTTTATTCTGAAAACAAGGGGAGAGTCTCTCTAAACTCAAAGTCCTGCTCCCTGAATAAACAACTCATGTTTTCAGGCACTTAAAGATATTAAAAAAGAACGGAGGGTCTGGAGGATGGAGGTCACAAGTAGATTTATGCTCTTAGAAAAAAAATTCTACATTTTTTCACATACTAAATTACTAACAGAATACCAATAACATTTATATATCCTAAATTAGCCACGTGCACCACACAGTTCATTTGCTAACTATAAATTTTTCATGTCTCTCCTCAGTTTTGATGAAGTGCTTGTAAATATGTACTGCTCTAGGGTATGTGGTGGGGACTTGATAATAGGGGGAGTCTAGTAACCTTAATGTTGCTCATGTAATTGTATATTAATAATAGCAAAATAAAAAAATATATATGTACTGCTCTTCTGCAGACATGGCATACTAAAAGAGTTTTTCCTCCCATGCCTAATCCATCATTCAAATGTTTAATGACAACTGTCTTGAAAAGATACACAAGAGTTTGTGGTTGCCTTGTAGGAAAGGGTACAGGATGAGTCAAGGACAGGCACAGAAGGGTATTTACTTTTCCTGGAATAATTTACTTTTTGTATCTTTAATTTTATATCACATATAGTTATAACTTTTTCTAAATAAATTAACTTTTTCTCATTATTTAAGGCCTTTCTGATTTTAAGGCAAAAACTAGTGCTTTTCCAAAGACCAACCCTGGTACCAAAATGCAAGGATAGCTGGGATGATGGAAATGCTTTGACTTAACTTCTTTCAGGCCTTCCCCATTGTGCACAGCCTTAGCTCTGACCATTAACTTTTCACATCAAAGTACTGTCAACCTCTCAAATATAAGCCCTGTCCTTATAACAGAGGTTAAGAAGACAGTTTCAAAGATTAGTCTCCTTTAATCTTTCCTAAGGTTTCTTACAAAATCTTTATTCCTGACTTACCCTTCTACTTGACTTTTCCATTCGCAACAGCCAGACTCCCTTATTTTAATTACCAACACTCCAATGACTAGCAATTCACACACCTGAAAGGAAACTCTAAGAGTAATAGAGAAATCATACACACTAGCATTTTATGTACAGTACAAAGAACTGGTAGAAGATTTTCACACTCAAACACTAAATAGGCAGCCTTAATGCTGATGGACAGTGACTGCAATGGTGGGTGGGGGAGTCTTGATAATATGCATAAATGCTGTAACCACAATGTTTCTCATGTGAAACCTTCATAAGATTGTATATCAATGATACTTTAATAAAAAAAAGATACTGTAAAAAATAAATAGGTAGTCTTAGAGAAAAGGTTCAGTAGGAACAATATAGGCAGAAATCAGATAGAAGGTAGTAAAAGAAAAAACAGAATTGTGGATAAGAAACAGAAGCTTTTAATCTATGAACCTTCAAAATGTAGTGAAATAGGCTAAACTAGCAAAATTTTAGAAAAATATTGGAGAAAAATGTTATTTACAGAAAGAACACCACTGCTAATTCATTTAAGTCTAAATGACAATATTTGATTGGTTAGTAAATCAAAAGGCTTTTTCCCTCCCTCCACCCAACTGCCAAGCAGATTCTACTCAACCTAGTATAACTAGCTCAGGCTTTACAGACACACTCGTGGCTCCATCACTTACTGGCTATCTGTTTCAAACAAGTTATTTAACCTCATGAGTATCAGTTTCCCCACTATAAAATGGGACTGCCATCTACCTTGCAGGGGCGTTTTAAAAAATAAAAATGTATCTTAAAATATCTGACACACAGTAAATGCTCAATAAGTGGTGGCTTTTATTAGTACTAAATTTACTATAAATTTCAATATAAATCACTTTTTGAAAGACCAAACAAGCTATAACTTAACATATGACAAATATTTACCATGACTGAAATGTTTCAGTTCTCATCTTTAGGACAAGCAGGACCATACTTTCTTACCCTCTCTGTGAAATCTCTTAAGAGCAAATGACTTGCATTTGCTTTGGTCAAGGAACAGTAAGCTGAAATGACCCTCTTCTAGGTAGACACTTTAAATAAAAGCCAGTGAGTTACTAACAGTAATCTCCTTCCCACTGTCATGGAGATCATGGAACCCTGTGTTGAGATGGAGCTGCCCATCAGTCTGTTGCATAGTGATAAGAAGAGTCCTCCACCCATACTATACAAATAAAATGTCAAGCAAAAAATGTTTGTCCTGTGAAAAGCCACTGAAATCTTGGAATTCTTTATTAACACAACATAACCTGGTCTCTCCTCATACAATCAAACTCCAAATCATTATCTTTTCCTTGTTCCCTTGCAAAATAGTCATCCCAACATATCCTTTCTCCTACCTCTAGTAAGACTCCAATTCCATCAGTTTTTGTCTTAATATCTCTCAAATACATCCTTGTCAGCGCTACTTCTTTTTTAAATCTTTAATAACCTCCTAACCAATCTCCTACATACAACTTCTGCCTATCTATTCTCCACAATACCTGCACAGTAATCTTTTTAAAACACAATTCTGATCATATCATGCTCTTGCTCTTACATGATTTTCACATCAATTAGAAGCATAACAAAAAGAGACTGTTAAGAAATAACTCTAAGAGGTGCTGGAAATGTTCTGCATGGTCCTTACATACATCCGCAAAAATTCAACAAGATTACACTTAAATTTTATGCACTTTGCTGCATTAATTATGCCAAATTAGTTAAAAAGTAAGAAAAAAGATATGGCCCCAAAATACCTTTCCAGCTTTATTTTATCAACTATCCACCCCAAGTCACATAAATAACCTATAGCCACAAACTATTAGTAATCACTTACTGCGATATAATGAGTCATAAGAAATACATATTTGGTCATCTATATGACCAAATATGCATTTTCCAGGTATATTTGTTTTTTATCCACAGTTCCTGAAAACACTGCAATCTTAAAGGTGAAAAGGGTGTTTTGTCTTGTTAATGAGAGACTTTTGGACCCCAATCCAGGGCAGGGGCTGGAGGCTGAATCACCCAGTGGCCAATGAAGCACTCACAAAAACCCCCACAAAACCCCCTGAGAAGAGCTCATCATTCTCAGTTCTGTTGGATCCTGCTCCTCAGTCAGGGAGAGCTTCTAGGCTTGGAGAACCAGAAAGCTTCCATGTACCACCGAGCCAGGCCCCAAGCTCCATGGAGACATAAGCTCCTTTATTTGGGACCTTGCCCTATGTCTCTCTTCCTCTGGCTGTTAACTTGTATCCTTTGCGGTTTCCTTTATTAAACTGGTAAACCTAAGTGTTTTCCTGAGTTCTGTGAGCCGCTCTAGCAAATTAATCGAATCTAAGGGGGAGGTCGTGGGAATCTCCAATCTGTAGCCAGAAGGTCAGAAGCACGGGTAACTGCCTGGGGCTTGCGACTGGCATCTGGAGTTGGGGTGGAGGGCAGTCTTGTAGGACGAGCCATAACCTGAGGAATCTGGTGCTGTCTCCCAGCAGAAAGCATCAGAAATGAGTTGAGTTCTACAACACTCTGATGGTGTTTGAGAATTGCTTGGTGGTGTTTGGGACCCACCCCCCTACATACTTATACACATTGGATTCGGGCCCAGGAACCCAAATGAAGTTATATTACTATTACTGCTGTGTATTAATATTGTTATTGATATATATATGTAGAAAGAGAATATACCCTCTCACATATTGCTCACGCTCTCAGGTACCCTTTCCACTCCTACTTTTCTTCAGAATTCATGTAAAATCTCACTCCCTCATGGGTCATTCTACCTAACATCCCTTAACTCTACTTTATGTGTGCTCTAACAATTCTTTGTACATGCCACTTACAGTATCCTCAGCATTCACTAACCAGTGGGTCTCAGTCAGAGGTAGTTTTGTTCCCCAAAGGACATTTGACAACATCTGGAGACATTTTTGATTGTCATAACTGAGGGAAGGGAGTGCCACTGGCATTGCAGAGGTAAAGGCCAGATGCTGCTAATCACCCTATAATACACAGCACATACACACATAACAATGAATTATCCTACCTATAATGCTATGAAACTATGATGATTGATAAACCTTATACTGTATTATTGTATGTATTTGTTTGCAAGTCTGTATCCCTACTAAACTGAAAAATGGGAGGGATGAAGTCTTACTCATTTCTGTATCCTGGCACAGCACCTTAGCAAACAGCACTCAAAAATGTGTAATGAATAGATGTGTCAATACTGAAACTATTTTGATAAGCACAGTAACTACAATGTAGCATTCAAAAGATACATAATACAGGTATTATTACTGAGTCTTATTTTGGTACTAAAGTTACATCAATTCCTGGCTAAACTGGTAATTAAATTCAAATTCCATCAACCACTATTTTGATTTGGTGTTTTCATAGTACATATCAACAAATCAAAAATTATAATCTATGAGAGTTATCTCAATATTAAGCATAAGCAAATAGCTTAATCACTATTCTTCAAAAGGACTTTAAAAAGAACCCTTTCAAAAAATTTTTAATTTCATGTCACGATGCTACCTAAGATAAAGTAAAATAATGTATACTAAAATTTGAGATAGCATTTCACCAAAATTTAATCCAATACAATTCATGTTAAAAAACAGAATGGTGGTGTACTTTAACATATTGTCAAAGCAATTAAAGTTTTTGTATTACTTAATAAACATTTCACATCTCAACAACAGAACCATTTTAATTGTTATGACTGGTTTACCACCTCAAAGGTAATCATAAAACACATTTTAAGTGTTTGATTACTGCATCTATTTTATCACTTGCCCTCATATATTTCATGCCATCACCTGGTATGTTGAGCAAAAATCTTTATTTATAAGGCTCTTAAATTAACCAGATGTCTTGTTAAATTTAGTAGTCTCGGGTAGTTAGACAGTAAAATATTATAGGAGGCTAATTCACCAACTTAAGGTAAATTTTTTTAAAGTTGACACATTATTAAAATAGCTACATTCCAAATCTGATAAATAAAAATATACGTTCTTTATTTGATTCTTACTTAAAAAGTTCTCAAAACACAACTTCCCAAGTAGGTTTGTTCCTGTTGATTAAAAAAAAGTCACAATTAGCCCTCCTTACAGGCATAAAATCCAATTCAATTCCAAAATTAAAACCACTAAATGCAAAAACAGAAGAAAAAATTATTAAAAAACGCCACTCTTAATCATTTATTTGATTATTAAATAATAAACAGCATCTACTTTATATGTATTCAACCAGAGAAAGAAAAAAGTTCATTTGGTAACAATCCATTACTTAGAGTTTTGGTATCACATCTTTTACTACAGCAATAAACTCTCTTGTAAAACATATTTTTCTAATGTATCAGATTATCTAATACATATCACAAAAACAAAATTCACGTATCAATATTTTTTTCCTCTAAAACCATGCTATTCTTGAATTCAGTGGCTCTCTCTAACCAGTTTCCTGTAAATGAGTACATATATGTACTATATAATAAGCCAATAAAAATGTCACATAAACAAAGAACTATCTAGTTTCAGTACTTTCTGTTGCTGGTAATCAAGATTCTCTACTATAGGACATTTCTTTCCTAAATAGAAAATGTTCACATCTTTTTCTTTCTTAAAAGACCTTTTACTCTTGATTAAAGTTTTATGGCATTATTTTATAGAAATGAACATTCATACATGATACACAAAAATATCTTTTCAGTAGCTGTAAAGATAAAAGTATATTTTCATTACTCTATTTTCAAATTATCTGTGCTCTTCTAGATAATGGAAAAATTATGACTAAGAACTATACATCAAAGTAAAGAATCTGAAAGTGAGCACATTATATTGCTCCTCTGGCACTCAGAACCCTTGAATTCTAAGAAACAAAACTAACTATAACATGATAGTCCCTATAAAACACGACCATCACCTACCGCTTATACAGAATGAGATTATTTAAAACAATATATATTAAATTCTATAACATATACCATACAGAGTTTCTGTACAACAGTGAAGAGTGAATTTTCTTTATCAAGTACAACTATAGGTTAGAAAACAATTTTAGTCTTTACAGTCAAAGATATGTGCGCTTTTGGCAAGGAGACAAAACTTTTTTTCCAATTTTGAGTGACACTAAATTCCCAAGTGTAAAAAAGAAAAAACTTTGATTCTCTTTAGTAATGCTGTTCATCAATTTTTTCTGAAACCTCTTTCTCAGTATCAAAGGTGATAAATTGGAAGAAATCAGTCTGAAGTACAAACTAGAGACACACTACCACCATCACAAGTGGACTAAAAACATCAACAGAAAAGGATGTGGTTAGATGTAAATCACTGAAGTACATTGAAATATTTAAAATATACTTAATATTCTTATTTGATTAGTCACATTATAAGTCTTATTAAAATATATGTTGTAATTATTATTTTTAAACTAAATTTATATATGCTCCAAATAAGGTAAATTTCTCAAAAACAAAATATTTCTCAAGCTCTAAAGTTTTCTTTTTTAAAAATAAATTCTACACCATTTGACCCAGAAATCCCACTCTTAGGAATTTACCCTAAGAATGCAGCAGCCCAGTTTCAAAAAGACAGATGCACCCCTATGTTTACTGCAGCACTATTTACAATATCCAAGAAATGGAAGCAACCTAAGTGTCCATCAGTAGATGAATGGATAAAGAAGATGTGGTACATATACACAATGGAATATCATTCACCCATAAGAAGAAAACAAATCCTACCATTTGCAGCAACATGGATGGAGCTAGAGGGTATTATGCTCAGTGAAATAAGCCAAGCAGAAAAAGACAAGTGTCAAATGATTTCACTCATTCGTGGAGCATAAGAGCAAAGAAAAAAACAGCCACAGACTCACAGAACCCAAGAATGGACTAACAGTTACCAAAGGGAAAGGGACTGGGGAGGATGGGTGGGAAGGGAGGGACAAAGGGGAAAAAGGGGCATTATGATTAGCAGACGTAATGTTGGGGGGGCACAGGGAGGACTGTACAACTCAGAGAAGACAAGTAGTGATTCTATAGCATCTCACTACGCTGATGGATAGTGACTGTAATGGGGTAAGTGGGGGGGACCTGATGAAGTGGGGAGTTTAGTAACCATAATGTTGCACATGTAACTGTAGATTAATGATACCAAAATAAATAAATAAATAAATTCTACAATTCATGAGAAACTGCACTCACACACACTAGATAACGTTTTAACATGTTTTCCAATGTAAAAGCCAAAAGATACCATCATACCCAAAACTGCTGGTACCTGACCCAGGATCTTTTAGGCAGTCTTCAGTACACTACAAGCTTTGAGACCTAGGAAACGTAAATATATACAACACAACTATACTAGAGTAGAATCAGGACAGATTGAAAGTCGAGTTGTTGAAAGAAAAAGAAAAAACAGACATAAAAGAAGCATATTCATACTTCAGAGACATGAGATTACAAGTAAAAAGAATGAGCTGAAAAAGAAATTTCAAAAAAACCTAACTAGGTACCCTTAAAAAATTGTTACTGTGACCCACTGCTGAAAAAGAAATTTCAAAAAAACCTAACTAGGTATCCTTAAAAAATTGTTACTGTGACCCACTAAATTAAATTCAGAAGACACTAATGCATCACAACCTAAAATTTCAAACTCATGAACTGAAAACCACTGGAATGTCCTTGCTTTCTTATGAATACTCATTTGAGAAAACTATTCAGGAGGTGGAAAAATGAGAAGACATGGTGGAAGACAAAGCACTTTCAAAGTGAGGACACACCTAGAAAGGATATCTTTAAAAAAAGCTTAGAACATGAGTACTTAGGATGCCTTCAAAGCCAGGGATGGAGAAAAGAACTCCAAGAGGTAGAAGAGTGTACAAAATGACTCAAACAAATGAAGTACTGAATGGAAAGGAAATTTTGTTCTTTAGGACATGCTTTATATCCAGCGAAAGAACAAAGAAAATCTCTTGTGGAATTACATAGCAGTCCAGTATAGGTACAAAATACGTGTAAGCTGCTCTTGATTAGAAATTCTAACCATTTCTTCCAAAAATACATGTCAAGCTCCAAATGTACAAATACAACCTCAGGTCAAATTTATGGAATGCAATTCATTCTTAAATATTAGACTCCCTGCATTCGCCTCTAAACATTTAGTAAGTAGCTAGGGTATGAGTGCCAACAACTTAGTGCATACTTACTACATATCAGCCAATCCGTTAAGGACCTAACAAGGGTTATCCCAGTTTCACCTAAAACCTTGTAAAGCAGGTACTATCTTTATTTTATAGATAGGGAAAATGAGGCTCAAAAAGCAACATAAGAAGTTATACAGCTAATAAATGGTGGAATTAAGATATAGTAAGTGTCGTTTTTATTATTACTGGTGGCTGCAAGTCAGAATATTTTTTCCATTCCACAATCTGTTAATGCTTTTTCAGAAACTAAACTTTGCATGTCTTTCTTCATAAAGTAATTCATCTACTTCTAAACCTACATAACACTATTACAATTGAATAATTTTATCAAAAGGAAAAATTAGCCCCTTACCAGCTTAAAAGATAAGTTAGAGGTCAATTTAATATAGTTATTTTAAATAACATATCACTGACACTGACATTTTTAACAGGCTATATGTTTTATGCAAAGTACTCAGAAACATGTATTTTTATTTACATGCCAGGTACTTATATTTTGAAAAATCTTTTCACCTTTTATAAGCACTTGATTTTGTCACTAGGTAAGATGCATGCAGCCTTAGACTGTATTTCAGAACAAAAAGTCTGCTTCTAGTACAAATGGAAGAGACCCAGAGTAACTGTTACCAAATGCTGACAGACACATCCCAATTGAAAATAACTGTTTCTACTCCCTCCATACTTTTTAATTCATGTGGACTTTATAGAAGGTATGAAACATCTTTAATGAAATTAAACACACTAATTTTCATTACTAAAAATTAAAATACTTTAACTCAACAATGAAAATATAATGGAATGAAATAACACAGGTTTGTATATTTTTCACTTACATTTTTAGAATTTGAAAACTTGAAGAATATAAAAAAGAAATCCAGCCCTGAACATGTACAGAAACCTAAAGGCAGATGAACAGTCATTGGCACTCTGTTTAATGGGAAAAAAATTGCAATTTTATGCAAGACATAACTACAAAAAGAACACTTTTTACAAGATTCATTCATATATGATCCTTAACTGAGCAGTAGCCCATAACTAAAACATACAAAAAAAGCTCCCAATTTCTAAAAGGTTAAACTTGTATGAATGCAATTACTGTAATAGAAACTACTGATAAACAAAAGAAATATAAAGAAAAAAAAAGACTGATTTTAATACACAAATCATATGAAAAACACAGAATTTATTTCCAAGTAATCTGTATAACAGATTAATCTCAACTTCAATTTCAATGCCAACAGTTGGCCCCTAGATAACTTCTGGGTTTACTAAGTATTCATATCTACTAAGTACCAGCAAATTCTCAAAGTAAGTTATATTCTTTATGGTTAGTTACAAGCATCCAGTCTTTCTGGTATTCTGTAACTAATTAGTGGGATGGCATCATAACATGGGACCAAGTATCATATATATAAGCCTTGGAATACAGAAACCTTGTTTTATATTAACCACATTCAATTAACTACCATATCCACAGTTCTCACAAAATCTACACTATATAAAAATACAATAATTATTTTCTGTTCAGTTCACTCATACTTTTGGTGCTGTACACTGCTGTTTAAACCTCTTTAAAAGCTCTCAGAGTTTAAATTTGTTTTGGAAGGAAGTTTAGTTACTATCAAGCTAATCATATTGACAATTCAATGCGTTTAAACCCAGTTAATTCTTAGAAATTTGTCCATCTATAAAACATGAAAATAACCAAATTAACAAATCAGATATCAGAATGCCAAAAATTAAGTCATTAAAAAAGAATCCAGAGAAAGAGTCAGTTGTGAAAGAACAGGAAGTGATGTACACTGCCATTTTGTAGATGAACTATTTAGAAACCTAAGTACCAAACCAATCCAGACAAACAGCTCTCAATATTCTCTTTCTGTAAGCGGCATCAGTCAGCTGAAATAACCCTCAGGCAGTTTTTTCTTAATAATCAATTTATCTAATTGATCATGAATATACTTTTACCATTTTTAGCAGAATTCCTACCAGCCATTGAAAACAGGGTTTCTTTTTAGTTCTAAAGAGTTCTTAGTTCTAGCATGCTGAAATATAGCAAGTTTAACTATATCCTGTGAACATCCTTAAGTTCTGTAGCCTTTATTGACAAATCCTCTCTTGGATTTTTCCAAGAAA
The DNA here is from genome assembly GCA_029783875.1 of Phataginus tricuspis. Classification (NCBI taxonomy): domain Eukaryota; kingdom Metazoa; phylum Chordata; class Mammalia; order Pholidota; family Manidae; genus Phataginus; species Phataginus tricuspis. The sequence continues at coordinate 865,750 of JAQQAC010006923.1, read as the reverse complement.
ATAACAGTCACTTTTTACTGAGCAGTATGCTTGGTTTATACATGCTAGTATATGAACTAATTTTCAACAACAAAAAATAACATAGAGAATTATAATTTATGGCATAATTTGCCACTAAGGAGAAAACTGCACACAACATGCAGCTTCGTGCTATGATATAAAGATTCAAATGAGAAGTGCTGTTTAAGTTTAAATGAATTAAGGTAATAATCAAAAGGGAATAAAGAGTTCCATTTCTGAGGAAAAATAAACTGATTTAACATACCATTAATGTGTCTCCCTAGAACAAAATCATGAAATAAGATGACAGAAGTAAATAAGTGCCTAACACTACTATCTTTAAATCCATCTTAAAAAACAAGTTTCAAAATACATCAGACACACTAAAAAAGCTCTAAAGAGGACATGTAATGTAGATGGCATTTGGAAATATTAAAAGCCAATTACTAAGTAAAGCTTAAACACCAAATACAAGTTGTTAGTAAAATATGTTTGAAGACAACTCAGATCTGTACATATTTTAGTCATCTTCATCACTTTGTGAGAAAAATTATTCTATTGAATATTCATATTATGGAACATTTTTAAATCACTTCTAAATACTTAAAAACATATCTGATAGACTTCAAGATTACTCTGGTCACAAAAAAAAACACTTAGAAACATACTTCCAAAATGTCAAAATCATTTATTTGTACTTTAGTAAGGACAAAACCAACAAGTACTACTGTAACCCAGATAAGATGATCTGTTTTAAACAAATACGAAATGAAGCAAAATAACTGGAAAAATGACTACAGAATATAGATCCTATCACAGCAAAATCAGGCAAATTAATGTTTTCTTTTTTCATTTCCTTAAGAGACAAAGTATTTGCTACAGAAAGGTCTGTAACCTGATCATTTTCAAAAAATTCCAATTTCAATGTTATACAAAATATTAACCCTAAAAATTCACAGCTCTGGGAGAAGGAATACCATCAGACCGCCTGTCTGTATGAATTTATCTTTAATAATTCTTCAAGAGCTACAAAATTATAGGAAGGGAAAAAAAGAGGGAAATGAGGGAATACAAAATTATTTTGAATCCTAACGAACGCCCAATATGCTCACAAAAACACGTCAACACAGTGTTTAAAAGACATCAAAAGAGAGAGCAAGACATCAAAACTGTTCTGATATGGCAGGGTCCCTCTCAAGAGGCCATAGGCCATATCTCCCAACAATAACAACAGGAACAGATATTCTTCCCAGGGACAAATCTCAGGGGAAGAATATTAAACCTGTACTGTCACCGATTTAAAACCAAGCAAAAAGTGTAACCTTTCCAAGAAAGCGCCATTACTTCCCTCCCTTGCTCCCCGTCCCTTCAGTGCATCCACGGGTCTGTGTTATGAAGAAACTGCCTTGGACTTCTGCAGCGTTGCAGCAGACTAAAGGATGAGGAAGGCTAGGGGGAGAGAAATGCTTCCATCATCCCTACGAAGAGGGATGTAGTCTCCTTGAGGTGGGGAGGGATGCACCTAGCAGGCTACCCAGAGCAGTCTCCCTTCCCGAGAACGCAGACACTACAAAGGAGCATAGGGAGGAGCAGAGGGACCAGAAGAAAAAGGACCTCGCTCCTTTAAATCGGGGTGCACATCAACCCAGTCTCCCTAGGAGGGCCACACCTTCCTCCAGACATCCCCTTCCACCACCCCTTCCGGTGACCCTCAGGAAAGAGGAATATAATTGCTCTTGCCCCTCAAAATGGGAGGGAGCCCAACTCCACAGCTTCTTCACCCCACCCACAGAATCACAGACCCTCCTTGTCTCCCTCCCCCACCCCACCCCCACATCCCTCCTTCCGCGCAGAGGCCAGAACGAGCCGAATTTCCCCGCCCCCTCCATGTCTCCCTTTCCCAAAGCAGAGGTGCCCTTACCCTTTCGCCGACAGGTCCGGGTAGGAGCGCTACCAGGGCAGCGCTTGGGTAGCCGCTGCGCTGGAGAGCAAGGAGTGAGGAGGAGGGGGCCAGGCGACACACCACCGCCCCCCCCCCCAAGCCCCAGCAAGCCGCCCAGCCCAAGCTCTGCGACAAGGGGCAAAGGTGGGGGGGGGGGGCGGCGAGGCACGACCGGGGTCGAGGAGGCGCCCTCGGCGATTGGGCTCAGCTAAGATGGCGCGGGGAAGTGCCGGGAGCTGCCGCCGCCTCGGGGGAACCGGCCCGGGCCTCGGCCACCCCCCGTCCTAACACAGCCGAGGCCCTATCGGTCCCCCGCCGCGGCCTCTCGGCGGGCGGGCCCACGGACAGTCCTCCGCCACCACCACCACCCCTGGGAAGGGGGCGCTCACAAAGAGAAGAGAGGCCGCGGGGCCGGTCGGCCGGCGGCGGGGCGGGGTCCCCAGGGGCCGGGAGGCCTCAGAGGTTTGCTGGTGCCTCGTGCCCTCGGCCCGCGAAGGGCGCAGGCAAGCGGGACCCCTCCTCTCTCCTTAGACAGGCGGCGGCACCGACTCACTCTCTTAGCCACCCTCCCTCTCTCTCCGAGCCCTGAAGCCACAGAGCCCAGCCGCTGCCCAGATTACCCCCCTTCCCCGACACCACTCCCCTCCTCCCAACAGTCATCCCAGTTTTCTATCTCGCGAGATTTCCCGCCTGACAGGCCCGACCCTGCGCGAGCACGACTGCGTACGCGTGCGCGCCCTCACGGGAGCGCGCTAGTGCTTGCAGTGGGCGGGGTCTCCCGGAGAGTCCCAGCCTCTGTCCAGCTCGGCCTCACACAGCTGGCGAAGTTCTTGTGCCACGCGGGCATCAGGTGCAGTCATTTCACACTGAAATCTAAGAAAGAAGAGAAATCTGCACTCCTTCCCCTTCCCTTTTCCCACCCCTAAAACATCCGCGTCCCCGCGATTAACCCTGCGAACGAGAAGTTCGCCCTGACACACCTAGTCCAGCCACTTCTTGGAATTCTGGAATAAACCGGTCAGTGTAAACAGTAGGTAATGGAGGTTCAAGGTTCTGAAACTTTATACCAATTTTTGGGACGGTAATGAGAGTTGGAAATACAGATCTAAACCGGTCTATTTGTTCGTGATGGTAGAAGAGATAAATTCTTGTAAAGTTTTTGAGGGTTTTCTTAGTCGGTTGAGTGACAAGAAGTTTTTGAAACAAGAGCAGTAAACTAAAGAGTCCTAAGGATCCTAATGCAGGGAAGCGATAGAGCTTCTTAATTTTTTGTGTGTGGTGAAAAATTCTATTTAGAAGAAAACCCCTTCAGCAAACTACAAAGAACAAAAATCAAAAGGTGTCCCTTATGTGCAGTTATAAAAAATCTTGGTTCTTCAACCAATAAAACAACTGCAATAAATCTGTTTGTGAGACTTCTTATTAGGTAAACTAAGAAAATACACAGACTGTGTTCAGAAAAACAAGCCACCTGCTTCAGTGGTATATACATATAATTTGTTCTAAATATTCCCTCCTATAGTAAGGGTCTTTATTCTGTGCGTCAGTCAGTTGTGCCTCTTTTCACCTATATTGTCAACAACTCTCAAATAGCAGCTTCCCCTCAGCATAAAAACATGCCCTGGTTTCTCCTTCCTTGTGAAAGAAAGATTACAATGTTCCCTTTTATAGACAAGCTTCTTTGAAAAGAAGAAGTCTGTCATCTCACCTCCACTGAAACTGATCATGCCAAGGTCAAGAGTGACTTCCTAGTGGCTATGTCTAGAAGAGTCATTTTAATCCTTTCCTTCTTGACATCTGCAATATTTGACATAATCAATACTCTTTCCATCTTGAAACTGTGTTCCTCCTTGGCTTTTTCAACGCCACTCAAAACCAGTTTTCTGTCTTCCTGTCCCTGCGGCCCCTTTTCCAGCATCCACCTCTTAAATGATGCCCCTCCAAACCTGATCTCTTCTGAAAGTTTAACGCCATGTTCTCTTGGTAACGTTTGGGAATGGAAAGAAATTCAGGCTTTCTCATTGTATTTGTTCTTAATTTTTTATGGGAAATTTCAAATACACACAAATAGGATAGATGGACTAATAAACCTCCATGTGTCCATCACTCAGCTTCAGCTATTATCAGTACTTTATCATTTTACTTCACCAATTCTCCCATAACCTTTCTCAACCCTCTGATGTATTTTTATGTAAATCTCTAGTAAGCTATCTTAACATTCACCTATGGGTATTTCAATATGTATCTCTAACAAATACTTTTAACATATCCACAATATCATTATTACACCTTTACAATAAGTCCTTAATATCATTTAATACCCAATTCATATTCAGTTTTTCCCAACAGCTCTCAAAAATGTCTTTCTATAGTCCATTTATCTGAATCAGGATCTGAACAAGTTGTGTGCTTTGTATTTGATTGATAAATATGTCTCTTAAGTCTCTTTTCATGCATAACATTTCCCCTTTGGTTTTTGTGTGTGTGTGTGTGTGTGCAGTTTATTTGTTGGAGAAATCAGATTATACATTCTGTAGAATTTCCACGTTCTGGACTCAGCCAATTGCATCATCACAATGTCATTTCACATTTCCTTCAATGCCCATATTTCTTTTAAATTGTTAGTTAAATCTAAAGGTTTGATGTTGTGTAGGTGGTGTTTTATAATATTTTGTATCTGCCACTACCTTGTTCTCACACTTAACTCCACTTCTACTATAAATTGTAGCACCCACCCCCACTGTTTTCCCAGCACATAGGTCATTTTAAGAGGCCCTGGCTGTCTTTTTTATTTTTCTTCTTCCAGGTCTTTGCCTATGATCTGGTGCTAATAGACCTCCCTCCCCAACTTCTTAAAATCTCACACAGTCAGCATACGCACATACATACACATGGGTTTATTAAATGTCAAATATGTTCAGCAGTAAAGTATCATTAGTAAAGATACTGCAAGACATACCAGTTATTTTTTAAATTTTATCCAAAGTAAGAAAATTACACTCCTCAATGGCAGGAAAATAGTGTGTCAATGCTTAAAATAGGCGCAGACATTGCACTTTCTGTAGATTTAACTCCCGAACATTTCTCTGATTTGTCCCATTCTTCATCCCCACTGCCTCTGCTACAGTGGTTCACACCTCAGTTTCTCACCTGGGGTACTGTAATTGCCTTCAAACTACTTTCCTTGCCTCCCAGGTTGCTCCATTCTTTATACTGAGGTGAATGATTCCTAAAATGCAATTTCTAAAAGCTGAATGTATCATTTCTTTGCTTAAAACTCTTCTTTGGCTCCCCAAAGCCCTCCAAGTAAAGTCCAGAGAAAACCTTTACTTGCTTCTCTAGCCTTATCTGGGATGATCCCACCATCCTGAACTATTTACTCTTCTGCTAACTGACAATGTGCTGTCTTCAGGATGTAGCACTGCATTCTTCTGCCTGAAATGCCTTCTCTAGTTGGCTAATATTCTTCAAGATTTAACTCAAGTGTCACCTTCCTGAGATGTCTTCTTGTATCTCACTTAGATATCCCTTGAGCCTATAAATTGTAGTCAGAAAACTCTGGGAAGAAGAATGGGTACCAACTGCCTTTGACCTTGATAGAAAAGCAGTGACAAAACCAAGAAAAAACTGTTTTCATAATTGTCTATTTAATTCTCACAACAAATCTGGGAGGTAGATACTATTATTATGACCTCCATTTTATAGGTAAGGAAACCAGGGTTGAGAGTGCTTATGTCACTTGCTCAAGATCACACTAATAGGTAGTGAGCTAGAATTTGAACCTCATTGTAAATGAATCAAAAACACACTCTCTTTCCATCATATTTTACTCCTGGCACCACCAACTGAGGACAGCTTGGTGCCATGTACATATTTCTCTTGCATATAAGAGATGCCTATGTGTGATATCAGTGTATTTGTTACCATACATGTATCAGTATGTGAAGAACTTATCAATGTGTAAATAGGTGCACTGACTGATACAGTGTCTACCCAATGAAACCATCTTTTGTCACTCAGTATAAGACCAAGTCATATTCAACTTGATTTAACAACTACTTGTTGGATTCCTACTGTATTAGACTTAAGTAAAATACAGAAGGAACAAAAGAAACTAACATTTACAGAGTTACTCTGTTCCTAGAACCATATGAAACAAATGCTTTACATTCATTATCCCCTTGATCTTCTCAACCATCCTGAAAGAAGATGACAATTCCCATTACAGAGGAGGAAAGCTCCAAAAAGTTAACTGTGCAACATCTCTCAGCTGGTAAGGGGAGAGTTAAGAGGAGAGTACAGGTTCAATCTGAATTTTAAGCCCCCCTTTTTTTTAATGCTAGGAACTCAAAATCCTATTAGAGAGATAAGCTCTGTATGCACAAAACATTTCAGTAACAATGCAAAACAACCTGTGAGCAAATAAGGATGTGCTGAACCAGACTTTAATTTTACTTATCTGGGCCTCAGTTTCCTATCTAACTACAACAGGCTAAAATGATCTCTAGAGTCCTTTTAGTTGAAAAATCTACAGTTAGAGGAATGATGCAAATAAAATGTATAGATAACTTGAATTCTGAAGCACGCATGTGTATGTGCACATATGTGCATATTGAGAAACAGGAAGAGAAAACTCGCCTTTTGCATTCTACCAGAATCCTACTGAAATCCGGTGGGGAGCTTCATTGGTCATAACGATATGTCCACCCAGCATTAACTAGTGTATAAATTTTTTTTTCTGGCATCACATTTTCTGTCTTTATTTTCAAAATTCAAAATTGATTTTTAAAAGAAGCCATTATTTTCTCACAGAATCTGAAAGGCTTTGCATGTGTGAAAAAGAATGAATTGGCTGTTTCTTTTGGAATCTTGGAGGGGTGGGTTTTTTTATTTTTATTAAAGTATCGTTGATATACAATCTTGTGTTTTTTCAAATATACAACATAGTGGCTCAACAGATACCCGTATTATTAATTCCTCACCCCCTCTGGTGTGCTTACGATCTATCAACATAGTAAGATGTTACAGAACCATTGCTTATATTCTCCATGCTAGTGTATAAGTGTTTCCATAACAATATGATTACTTAAGGAATCTCTGTTTCCTCACAGTAGGAGGCAAAAACCAATAAAGCTGAGTGTGTGAGATGGTCTTGCTGAGAGAGATGTGTCTTAGAATTTTCAGTTTAGAAACCAGGGGTGAGGCACTCCATGGAACCAATAATCATCAAATAAATTAATAAATACATTACTGGAAGCCTATTCAGTGCATCCATAGGTTTTGTCTTTAGGTCCCAGAACCAACCAAGGTGGGTTTGAGTCACTCAGACATATCTACAAAAGGCTGCTTAATATAAGCATGGTTTCAAAGGGTGGAAAATAAAGCTCATCATGTATAGAGTTGTTCCTTGAGCTTTGTATTCTCATATAATTGAGTTCATTCTGTAAACACTTATAAAATGACAACCCTTCACAAATACCCAATATGTGGAGGCAGCAGGTTCTTCCATTTTAACCACAGGAATAGGTAAATGCTGGGCCAAGGTACCCTTAAGGGTGATGGACTGCCACTGAGTTTAAGAAAATCCTGACCTAGAAACCTGTCAGTCTCAGGTTTCTATCAGATAAGCATCTGCAGCAAGCCATGAATAAGTTAAATCAGTTGCGCCAGAATCTAAAAGAAATCCAGCCCTGAAGAAATCAAGCAATGGATGTGAAATTAGTGCAGCAGTAGTTAAAAACGTTGGCTATGGAGTCCCACCTCATCTCTTATTAGTGTCATTGACGATGCCACTTGGTGTCAATTTCATAACCAGACTTATCTGTAAAATGGGGTTAACATTACCCTCCTTAGAAGGCTGTGTGAGGATTAAATAACATGTAAAGACCCTTGCCCATAGAAAATGTCTTAACATATTTGCTCTTACTGCGTATGGATAAGGAAGTAAGTATTCATCCCACTGCTCTGATGCTACCATCTGGCAGATAACCCGTGATCGGTGCATCATAATTGCCTGGATCATCTGTGAATGTGGGAAGGGTTGGGCAACATGTTTGTGGACTGAGAGGTTTTGGAATGTATTTTCAGGACTGATTGGTGATCTTGTCATGCCTTCTTTTTGGCTGACATCTGCCAGGATTAAGAAAGAAAAGACACAAATTCCTAACAGAGTTGTACCACATAGGATATGAAACAAACAACTGGCAATCAAAACAAAAAATATGTTGATATTTTATTGGCCTGGGATTGTCTTTGGGCTTCCTCTTTCGCCTTCTCTTTATTAGGTAGTAATACTATACCAGTAAGAAGTCTTTCTGCTGAAAGTGACATTGCAAATTAGCTTAAGGGAAAAAAAATGTATTAGATCCTGCAAGCCAATGCCTCAGGAATTCAAAGAATTTTGTTAGGTGTTTTCTCTTTCTGTCTCCCCTTTTTGTGTTTCTCTACACACCATACCCAGCCCCCAACTGCTTGACTATTTTTCTCTATAGATTGGGTTATGTTATAAGGTTGTCTGTGGGGAGAGTACAGTTGAGGGATTCAGATACTACCACCTAGTTTAATATATCCCAACACTGAATACTGCCATTAATACTGTCTGCAAACAGGCAATGAATCAGGGAGGTTTCTAATATTGGTTTATAATCAGATCTTCTTTTACTGATAATGTTGTATTATGATCACTAGTGACAGGAGCCCCTGTTCCAAGGTTCAGGTTTATACAGCCACTTAAGTTTGCCTGCTATGTGACCTTTCCTATGTAATCTGCTCTCTTCCACTTGCTGCCCCAAACCCCTGAGCAGGGGACAGAGGTCTAGTCTAGTTATCAAATGGCATCATATGAATTGTGATTGTGAGATTCATCCTTTATCTCTCCTCTTCATGAATATTATCAACACAGAAATGTAAAATATTGTAAATGGAGAAATTGAAGGCATTTTGGATTTTGTGAGGAAGAGCAGATCAGAATTTGGGATTTATGGAACTATTTCCATGAGAAGTTTAAGCAAACTTCACATTCATGCCCAGATGAGTTACCATCTTCATAGTTTATTTCATGCAGCAGAGAGATGATAGTCTGGGGTGCAGGGCAGAGTGGAATGGGAGGAATGGCCACAGAAGTCCAGATTTATATTATCCCAGTTTAGTGAGCCTAAAGGCAAAGGAAACCTTCTCATTCTCACATAACAATATGTAAAATCCAGAGGAACAGCTGAGTGGCCCAGCTTGGGCCCTGTGTAATATGCCCTTCTGCAGGCTAGTAGCTTCACCAGGGGGTAAAATATTTTGATTGCCCTAGCTGGGATTGTGTGTCTACCCTGTGACAAGAGGCTCAGAGTAACAGCACCACAAGAACTACATAGATTAATGGAGAAAAAATTCTGCTAAGGAATGTAGAGTACTTTTTTTGCCAGAAGAAGAAAGAAATTCTGGACAGACAAAAACAACAGATGTTCACTATGAGTAGAATAGAACTGACAAATGATACGGTTTTATGGGGATGCCAGCTGGAGTAGAATATGTTAGTACTTTCTGTGATCAGGTAAAAGAAAGCAACTATCATCTTGATAAAATAGACGTTCATTTCTATGACCCATTTTGATCTTCACCATAACTCTGAGATATAGGTAGGGCATACTTATTTTGCAGAATATACTTTTGAGACTCAAGCACAAGCAACACAGAGAAGCACAGCTGAAAACATAGAGTTCATATGACAGGGCCAGGTATAAATATGCCAGGTACATTGGTTTGGGAAACAGGTTCCTTCCAGACATTCTTGGAACCTTAGACAATCCTGAAACTATCTGGCATGTGCAGGAACCAAAAAATGCCCATCAGCCAGGAACATAATGTCAAGTTGACAGCAACTTCCTGGGAACTCTAGCATATGTGTGGATCTTTTCCTAGGGTTCTCTATCATACTAACCTTTGTAGTTGCTATTCTTCCATACACTCCAGAATAACAGCTCTCATTCACTCATTCTTATTTCCATCTCCGTCACCTGACCCAATTTCTGACACACAGATGACCCATAATAAATGTTTATGTAATCAGGAATTAATACATTTATGTTTATGTAATAAGGAATAGCAAACAGTTATTGACTGTCAGTTGTACAGATTATGCTAAACTCTGGATTTATAGATGGATAAAATACCATATTTCTACTCTCAAGATCACAGCCTAATGGGAAAGACCAACAAATAAACAGTTTTAAGTCATTTTGGACTCTCAGATTACAAGTGGCAGACACCAGACCCAAAGTCTTTAAGAAAAATGGGAATATTTTGGCTCACACAAGCTAAAAAGTGCAAAGTTAGGGCTAGATTTGGGCAGAACTAGTTCCAGGGCTTAAATGCTCTGGTTTCATCCCTAGGACTTCCATCGTGTTGCCTTTGGTCTGGGGCTCCACAGCAGGAGGCATTGGCAATTCCAGTCCTTATATCTTCTCAAGGCAGTAACTGCCGTGGTTTCGTATGAAAGCTCGTTGACACCTGGCCTCACTGCATACTGGCTGTGAGGCCTTTAACAAGTTAATAAAAACACTGTATGCCTCAGTTCCACCATTTGTAAAAAGAGAATAATAGTCATACCTACTCAATATAGTATTGTGAGGAGTGAAGAAAATCAATTCAGTGTTCAGAACTTTCCTTGGAGTAGAATAAGCGCTCAGTGTTAACTATTTCATTACTACTGTTGTCATTGTCATCATCAAATTCAGGAAAAAAATAAGAGAATTTCTTTCCCCCAGTTGACAGAGAAAATCTTATTGCCTCTCACTGGCTCTAACTGGATCACGGGCCTGTCCCTGAGGCAGACCTGGGGGAACGCCATACATTGGCTGAGGCCAGATAAATACGTTCCATCTCAGGAGTACAGAGGAGAGCCAACTTCACAAGAACCACACAGACTCCGATAGAGAGGCTAGTTCCCAGCAATGGAGACAGAACGACTGGAAGGAGAGACAATGGGTGCCAGGCAGCAAGAACACAGCGGCAGTGCGGCAGCACAATCTGATGGCACCGCTGGGCCACTGCTATGATAAGGCAGGCATGAGAGCCCATTCGAGGAGCCTCTGACTCATACAGGTAGGTGATTTCTTTGATCGACTACTAGGTACCCTAGTCCAAATGGGGTTGTGGTAACATATACATAACAAATTTGCTGTTTTAATCATTTTAAGTGCACAGATCAGTGGCATGAAGTACATTCACATTTGTGGTACGACCATCACCACTGTCCATCTCTAGAAATTTTTTCATCTTCCTAAACTGAAATTCTGCACCTGTTAAATGACACCATCCCATTCCCTCCCTGCCCCTGTGCCAGCACCTGGTCATCTCTTTTCTATTTTCGGTCTCTATGAATTTGACACTCTAGTTACTTCATGTAAGTGGAGTCATACAGTGTTTGTCTTCTTGCAACTGGTTTATTTCCCATACATAATGTCTTCAGATTTCATCTCTGTTATAGCTTGTGTCTGACTTTCATTACTTTTATAAGGTTGAATAATATTCCATTGTATATATATACCACATTTTGTTTATCCATTCACCTGTCAGTGGACATTTGGATTGTTTTCACCTTTTGTCTATTGTGAATAATGTTGCTATGGATGTACATATACAAATACCTGTTAGAAACTTGCTTTCAAGTTTTTGGGTGTGCAAGGGGTGAGCTTTTTAAGAACAAACAAAAAAAATAACTTTATTATATATTTTTTTTCTTTTTGAAAGTCTATGTGGGATCTCCATATTCCCATGCCACCTCTGGCTTTGATGACTCCCACACTATTGCCAAACCATAGGGTCAGTCCTTATTGCTGAGGACGTTGATGAATACAGAGGTTTTCCCCATCACCACCACTGGACCCAATACTCTGTTTTGGAATTGGATAACTCACTGAGAAAGCTAGTTTTCCTCTCAGGTCAGACTCTTTGAATGATAGGATTTGCTTAGGATTGAGAAATTTTGGTTCCCTGGGAAGGAACATGCCAGCTGTGAAAAGCCCACAGTTGTAAATTGTCAGATGGTGACTGCCTATGAAACCTATCAAGATTCCTGACAGCTCAGCCGAGAACCTAATTACCAGTTACAAAGAGGACAGGAAAATCGTGTTGTCAGAGAGTGCCTGGTCAGAGAGAATGAGGTGCAGTGTCCTGGCCTCGTCATCAGCCTCCGTCTTGTTACAACCAGAGCAAAGCACATTCGTATAATTGACATTACACATGTTTATTATCTGGAACAAAGGAACCATGTCAAACCACAGCCCTGTGTCAGCTGAGTCTTTGGTAATCACATCAATTGAACAGTGGCATTCAACCCGATGGTTCAAACACTTCCAGTATGCTCAATGCCAAGGGTAATATCAAACCATATTTAACTTTTCTCCTGGAATTTACACAAACTTCAACCAATCCTCCTCCTTCCCTGCAGTGAAGAGGAGCAGTGATCCTTTGTTCTGGTGAAACCTCGGGAGGGAGAATAACTTACCTAAACTCAGTCAGCAGCCAGCATATTATCTTCTATGGATAATGAATCAGTCATCAACCATGCTCCGCAGCAACATGAGAAAACCAACATCTCCACCAGGAATCCCTAAACTGGGGAAAAGCAACACTAGCAAATTCACATGCTAATTTTTACAAAGTTTTGCTTCTCTAGTTTTGCAAAACGCTCACACTTCCCACATGCCTTTCTTCCTTCAATTGCATCAGCAGCACCCGAGCATGGAAGCTAACTTTCTCAATGGGAGCTCTTTTTGCAGGTTCTTTAAAATCAGGGACCTGGTACTACAGCAGTAGGAAATGGGAAGAAAAGAGGGGGAGTTGACATTTACTGGGCACATTTATTATGTTCCAGATACCTCTAATTTAATCTATAAACCAACTGGCAAAGTTGATACCGTTATATATATCTTCAGATGCCATACCTGGAGCTCAGAGAGATTTGGTAGATTGCCCCAGATCACACAGCTAGTAAGTGGCAGACCAGATTTTTTAAAAATGTTATGTATTTGTTCATTTTTTAGGATAGGGCTTGGAATGCACTTCTTTCTGGCTCCAAAGCCTATGTTCCTTGTAATGCATTAAACTACCTCCGTAGAAGAGAAGAAACTAAAAGGCCTCCCAAGAGATAAAGAGGTAAAGAGACTCCTAAGAGATCAGCCACTCTGAACTTCTAGTGCATTTTATTTTCTTATACATGCATGGATTAGAACTCCCTGGTTAAATAGAAGGTATTCAGCAAAATACCCCATCAGATTCAACACTACTACAGAGAATTGGGAACTGGGATGGAAAATGGAAAGAAGGAATAGAAAAGAAGTGGATGAGGAGAAAGAAGACCAGGAAGGGACTAGCCCTGGGACACATAATGGGTAGCTGAAGGTTGCTGTCGGAGCCTTCTGACAAAACTCAAAGAACAGTGCAGAAATGGACTCTCCTTTTTTGCTCCATTCACCACTTATTTTCTCTTCTCCTATAAAAGGATTAGCAGGATGGGCTCAGTGGGAAAGGAGGCCCCTTGTTACCAGCCATCTGTGTTCTGTTCTTCACTTTTGAAACAAGACGGCTCCAAAACTGAACTGGAGAGGGAGTTGGAGCTGCATACAGATCAGCAGAGCTGCTGCTAACAGCCCTGACTGACGCCTGCAGGATGACTCAACCCTCTGTGCCTGGCAGAGTCAGCTGTGGTCCCCTGGAGCCTCCTACCCTAGGGGGAGCATCAGAGGTGTGGGGAGTGCCAATGTTCTTGACCTTGGGCAGGAATGCAGGCCGGGAGGATAGCTAGGGGCACCTCGAGCCTTCATTTGAGAGTCTGCCTGAGGATGGGGGAAGGATTAAATGTGACAGCGAGGAAAGCACAATCCTTTATACACTTCAGCTGCTCTGCAAAAGGAATATACTGCCCACAGAATGGGAGTAAGCAAAAGCCATATGGCTGTGTCCCTAGGAATACCAGGAATCTCACTTCCTGGGTGAATTTTACTTAGGTACAGACATCTCCTGCTGTTCCCTCACTTTCTGAGGAGCCCGAATAGTCTTCCCGTCCTTACACTGCACCATTATACTTGAGAATATTCCTGTGCCAAACAGTTGCTACCTTCAGCCCTCCCCCTGCACCACTCACTCAGATCTCTAAGATGAAGGCAATTAGGAGGAAGCTACTCGCATAGGACGCCAGGAGGCATCTGGATTTGTCCTAATCCACTGCATAAACACCTGCTCCACTGCCCCCCCAACTGTCCCAGGCTTCCTCAAAAAGCTTTCCTTTCAGTTGGCTCCTTATCACTCACCAATAACAGCCCCCAAGTTTGGCTTCCTGTTGTCACGGCAACCCAAAGAAATGGTTGAAGTTGCCAATAAAGGCATCTGCAAGAGCTCCCTAAACTCAGACTTCTTTAAAAACAATGGTACAAAGAGGAAACACTGCTTTATCCACCCTCCCCGCCACTCTGGCCATTCATACCCTTAGTCATCCGTTTATGGAAACTCTTTTCTCATGGAATAGCTGAGAAAGTGGCTCTTTTGCCCTTGAGGAAAGGCTTTCATCTTCTAATACAATTCTTTCTTTAGACACTAGCCTAGAAATCTGACAAACCTATCAGATATTAACAGCTCTGAGAGTCCATGAAGTTTACAAAATATGTCTGTATGTGCCCTTCTACTTCATTTTCTGTGCCTGCAGGAGGAGTCTGGGCATTTGGTATGTCAGGGCTAGAACTACTGGCTACTTTCCCACAGAGGGTGAGGGGATGCCTGATGTCTTCATATAATATGTGTGAAGGTACTTTGTACCCTGTCTAGGAGTGTTCAAACAGTCATATTAACAACTATTCCCTGTCTGCATTCCCCTTTAGTTCAAGGCCCTATTGCATAGGACTTAAACTCACGGACTCTGGCACCAAACCTCCTGGTGTGAGTCCAGGCGCCCTTTACTTTGCACTTCTGGCAAGGTTTAGTCTGTGCTTCACTTTCCCCATCTGTGAAATGGGGAAAATAATATTATCCACTTAGAGGGCTTTCATGAGGATCAAAAAAATTAAATATGTTAAGTACTTAGATCAGCACCTGGTTTTATATATCAAATATGCTTCTAGAGAGAATACGTTTCTGAGAAACAGACAAGGTACCCTGTCCTTGAAAGGCACAGTCTGATAGCCACATGGCACAGATAGGCAAACCAGTGGTTACAGGTCACATGGCCGGGGCTTCTCTAACAGAGAAAGAGAACAGAGAAGAGCACCAGAAATTAAGCCTTGAAGGATGCTTGGGTTTTCCTAAAAGAGAGAAATGGTTTATAAATTAGGCACTGTGGGTTGCAAAGGAAAACTCATCTCATGAAGTTTAATAACTTTATTTTAAAGATATAGATCACAGAAATTCAGGTAAACTAACAGCCCAGAAAAGCAAGAGACAGAATTTTAGGTATTTTCATCCTGATGCTCAGTCACTAGCATGACTTAGCCATTCTCCTCCTGACAGGGCCTCTTTTACTACTACCGGCTGGATCCTTATTCTTTGCTTTTTATTGATGTCGCCTGCCTGATAGCTTCTATTTCTTGATAGATAATAGCTTGCCTTGACCCCTCATGACTCTGAGTTTGTCTCATGGGTTTTCTTTATACATCATTTTAGCTCTTGTTCATGCCATTAATAGCTTCATTCTCCCCCTTTTCTAACTCAAGTTTTAGAGAGTGAGAGAGAATCTGATGGATCTACTCTTTTTTTGTGCCAGGTATGTTGTAAGATGCTGATCAGGTTCTGGATTGCATCAGATGCCAATTCTGGCCCAATCAGCTAAGGCAAATGTACCTCTGTGAACTGTATATGAACTCTGGCTATCAAGGCTGCCTCCTCAACAGAGGTTGTAGGTGGGATTCCCTTGGAAAGGAAATATGGATATAGCAGTCAAGATATTCTGTGTACAACATAAAGAAATAACATATACAAAGAGCATGGAAAATAAAAATGCAATGGGTCTAGAGTTGATTCAACACATTAACTGAGGCACTGCTAAGTACCAGTCACAATGCCAGGAGTGAATAACAAATGCCATGATCAAGGTCGTACAGCAGACTATGGGAACCCACCACAGACTACCTGAACCAGACATGGAATGTCAAGAAAATCTTAGAGGAAGTAAACTCTACACTGGGACCGGAAAGAGGAATAGGAATAAAAAAGAGTATGGCACATTCCAGGATCTGAAAGTAGCTTAATGGAGCTGCCAGGAAATGAGGGAACAGAAAGAGGTGGGCAGGGACAACATCATTCAGGTCCTAATAATTGCAGTTCCCACTTATTGGGCACAGAACCCAACACTCCACTAAGCATTTCACATGTACTAGCTTATTTAATCCTCTCAACAACCCTATCAGGTAGGAATAATTATTGTTCACATTTTTAAATGAGGAAACTAAGACTCAGTGAGATTTAGTAACAATCTTATGATCACTTAACGAGCAAGTGCACAAACTGCTAAGTTTTACTTACTTTGTGGGTCACATTAAGGATTTTGTTTTAAGAGCAATGGGAAGCCATTGAAGGATTTTAAGCAAATTTGCATTTCAGAATGATCACTTTTGTTGCGGAATATGAAACAGATTACAGGGAGCAAAGGGGGACAGAGAGAGAGGCCCCTTGGGCTCCCATTACAGACCAGGTGGGAGATGGTAGTAAGGTGGGCTAGGATGGTGACAATGACATGGATGTATTCATTCATTTATTACTTTGATCAATAAATATTTAATGGGCTCCTACTAAGAGTGCTCGGCAGTGAGGATACAGAGGTAAACAAGGTAGATGAGGTTCCTGCCCTCAGGATTTATCTAAAAGACAGAATAGACAGGAATTAGTGGAGTTGAATGTGAGAGTGGGAAAAGAAGGAGACTGGGATAATTTACTTCAATGCCCCTGCCCTTCCCACCTCATTACTTCCCCTAGGGCTGTGTATGTTCAGTCGGGGAGCAGGGAGCTAACCTGTAAAGTTAGGAAGGAAGACCAAGGGACAATTCAGGAAGAGCTTTGTATGCCATTCTCATCAGCTCAGACTGCATTCTGGAGACTTGAGGGAGCCACTGAAACTGTGTAAGCGGGAAAATGGCTTGAGCAAATATCCATGTTAGTAAGATCAAGATTTATCCTTTCTGAAACTTAGAATTCCTCCAGGGCTGTACAGCCAGTTTGAGAGGGTGAGAAAACCCAGATCTTCTTTTCATATTGTGCCCTCTAGTGGTAAAGGGAAAATCAGCCCATTCCAATTCCACAGGTTTGTTGGGGAGCAGCCAGCTTTGATTTGTCCTGAATGTCACATCTGCTGTGTCTCTCATCAAGTTCTGATGCTTAGTCTTCAGCAGAGACCATTCATTCATTTTAGGAGGCCCCCAGCTCCAAAGACACAGCTGTGTATCTGGCTATAGAGAGCCCTCTTCGGAGAACTCTCAGTAGCCTGATTCCCAACCTTCCACCTGATCTCCACACTCTCTTCCGTGTCCTTGCAAGGAAGATCTCTCTGCCGGCAGCCATAGGGAGGCACCAAAGACCAGCACTGCTGCCCTCAGGTGGGGACCTAGTGAAGTGCGTATTGCATTTCTCCTGGACCAACTCCCTCTCCGAAAAGTCAGTTCTTTAAACTTGGCATCTTATTGAGCATCCATTTCATTTACATCCGAGTTCTAAAAGGACAGCTCCCCCTTATACTCTCCAGCTCAAATCTAAGGCAGCAATGTGGAGGAGGAAAAAGCAGAAGCTCCTCCTTTCCACGAATTCAGCATTGTCATCACCATTACCAGCAACAGACTCAAAAACAACTTCTCAGAGGCTTGAAAACAGAGTAGTAGAAAGCAAGGACATCTGCTTTCCTTGAAAAGAGAGGGTCTCTTTCTCTCACACCTTTACCCTCGTCCCTTTGCCCAGGGGCCCTCTGATTCTAAGATGGAGCTCTGATAATGTCTATCATAAGAGAGTCTTATTAGTCTATGTAGGTTGGAGATAAATCATGGAATTGCTTCTCAAAAATCTGGATTGATTTAAAAACGCTCTGGCATCCTCCCAATGTGCTTATGAACTTGGGCCACAGTCTCCTCCACTCATTGACTCAGCACTTAATGGCAAAGTGACCCTTTAAGGTTCCTCAGCTAAGATAGCTCCTCTACCCGCTAAAAGGGTGATTTTGTGAACTAAATACTGAAGCTGCATAAATACTGATTTAGCACATGCATACCACCCACAGACAATTTATTCCAGAATTTCTTTGAGAGCCAGGGGCTTTAAGATTTCTGACCAACAGATCCCTCCCCCATGCAAGCCCTTTATTCACCCAGGAATTTGCGATGGAAATAGTACTGCTGGCTGGAGTAGAGTGGCATTCCAGTGCTGCTGAAAGCGGAGTGGCTGTTGCCATGGGGGCGAGAGTGTTTGTATAGAACTGCCTGTACAAGGTGGTAGGCTTTAGGGCTCCTTAGATTTAGAGGATTCTAGAATTAAGCCAGCCCCCTCATTTTACAGATGAGATATTGAGGCCCAAAGACTTAGCCAGATGGCTTATTCAAGGTCCTGGGGCAAGTTAGAGGCAGAGCTGCACTGTCGTACCACCCCCTTTTCATGAAAACACTCCTGCTAGTTGAGTGGGAGCTCCTCCTGCCGTCTCCACTGGTGCCACTGTGCTAGCCCGGCGCTACCAGTCCCAGAGAGGAGGGGCGGGAAATGCGGGACTGTCAGCGAGGGGTATGCTCACACCTTCGCATGTGTATGCATGTGCCTGCCTGCAGGCGATGGTGCGAACTAGGTATTTTTATAGCTCTCTGATTACTGGAATCTTCACACCTCAGTTTCCTCACGAGTGAAATTCAGATAAGAAATAGTACCTATCTCAAAAGATTAATTGAGATAATGTATTTGAAGTACTTAAGCCCAGTAGCTGGCATATAATAAGTTTGGGATAGGATATGTTTCTATTACGGCTTTCTGCAATGGAATGTGTCAGGAATTGCCTTAAAGGCTTCATCTTTTTCATATAATTTTCACAAAACCCTTTGAAGTAGATTCTTTAATTTCTCTGTGAAGCACTGGTGAGAAAACTAGGGCTAGAGAGGTTGAGTAACTTGCACAAGGCTATAGGGCTAGGAAGTGGATAAGCAAGAATCAAAACCAGGTCTGTCTGACGTAAATGCCCTCAGTCTTAATAACTAGGTTAGGCTGCCTCTCTGGTAGAAAAGTGGAGGAATCACTGGTCTATTCTGGTGTTTTGGGATTTGTTTGCTAGAACTCCAACTCTGAGTCTCTTACATACATATTGCATATGGAATGGGCTGGCTTATCCATATATATACATTCTAATTAAACCCACTGAAACTGTAAGCAAAAATTTGTTTTCACTTCCCTTCAATTATAGTTCTTTATGGAGACCCTACTGTGTACAAGAGACAATTTCCCAGTGACTGATGCCATTTCACTGAACATGCTATTGTTCCAAAGCTCCTGGTCGGCGCCGGTGAGATCAATGTAACAAACAGCCGTCTAACTGAAATCATATCACACAAAGCTTGGGACCCTACTTATCTGGTAGGCTGTCTATTCTCTGAAATATCTTCAGGTGTAAGAGACAGAAATCAAACATCTTTTTAAAATAGGTATGCTTCCATTCTTATTTAAAAATACCAGTGTTAGGATTTTCCTGAGTCTCTAACCCAAATGTCTCCTGTGCTCACACCATTCAGTTTCCGTCAGAAATTAGTTGTTCCCTGTTCCTTCTTTCTCTCTTGTCTTTCCCCTCAGTAATTTCATCCACCCCTCTGCCTTCAACTACCTCTGCTAGATAGATAACTACCACATCAATCTTATTTATTCGATAAACGTTAATTAACTTCCTGCCATGTGCTACAACCTGGACGTCACTGGCCCGGTCAGACATCTGTCCTCGCTCCAGTCCAGATGTTTGAGGAGCATCTTTGACAGGGTGATGTGCGGTATCTGACAGCCTGTAAAAGTAGCTCTGGGTGAAAGTGCTTCGGCCTTCCGTACTCCTGTCTCGGCACTACCTCTCGGACCCCCCTTGTGCTATCACGTCAGCCATGCACAGTCTCTGGGACTCTGCGCAGACTCTGCACGTCTCCTTATCTCTGCCCGACTTTGAGCCATGCTAGAAATAACTAGCGTCAGCACTCCAAAGTCAACAAAACCTCAACCTACATCATCACCTTCTTCACCAAATCACTCTGGGCTCTTCATTTCCTTCAGTATTTCATTTGATAGAAGCATGATTCCTCTAAAAGTTTCCCTAAGCCTCCTGATTGCCCTGACACAATCCACTCCCCTTTTAGTATCTAAAATAATGTTAAAATGCAAATCCAGTCATGTGGTTCCCTCCTTAAAATCAGTCCACCGCTTCCCATTGCCCTGAGCATATAAATCAAATTCCTTACCAGGGCCTAGAGAAAACCCGGATGATCCGCCCTCTACCCACATACCCGCTCCCATCTCAGGCCGCTCTTTCCTGCTGTGCTCCGGCTGCACCGGCCTCCTTTCAGTTCCTAGAACATGTGAAACCCCCCCTTGTCCTAAGGCTTTAGTAAAAACAGCTCTTTCCTCTGCTCTTTTCATCGTCTATGTCTCAGCCTTAGAGTTTTGGTCTGAGGCTATTCCCCTCCTCCAACCTGGCTTTCATCCCTAACCGTTATCCTTTATTATGGTATCTTTTGTTTCTTCATATCATTTACCCCAAAGATAATGTTACATATTTAAAATATATACCTGTTTGTTATCTTCCTCCCCTAGTAGATTGGAGGCTCCCTGAGGGCTGAGGCCGTGTCTGCTTAGTTCATCAACGTATGTCCTGCCCTCAGCAGTGCCAGGCACATGGTCGGGGCTCATCAATGGCAGCTGATATCAATATTCCCCTTTTCTCATTCTGTAAAATGGCTTTTTCAGAGCTTTACTACTGTCTTTAAACTGCCTTCTCTAATCTTACCTCCTTAGAAGCTGGCCGGAAGTTACCATCCTATTCTCGTTTTCTGTAATTTCCTCAAATGCCCTACATTTTAGTGACACTGGACCACTCAACATTCCATCACACCTCCAGCCCATTGTTCACACTATTTCTCTGCCAGAAATAACCTCTCTCTACCCACTTCCCATCCCTCGTTATCATCTTGTCCTTAAAGCCCAGTGCAAATGGCACATTCCCTCGTCAGTTTTCCCTAATAGCCCATAATTAACTTCTCCCTTATAAGCATTCTCAAAGACTTTCATAATATCTTCACATGAAAGTTCCCACATTTTATGTGTGTTATTTGTGTGTGTCTTTACCCCGAAGGGAATTCTTTACGGATAAAGGATTTGTTTTCCTCTTTAAATCCCCACCACTAAACACAGCTCTTGATGCATGTTATACAGTCAATATGTAATAATCAAATTAATAAATCCAGAACAAAACATTTCTAAGAGAAATTCAAAACCTATCCCAGAAACTAGTAGTAAGAGATGTGATAGGAGTCTGAGAAAAGCCAAGTGCTGTGTCAACCATGCCTCAGATACACCTTTTGTTCAAAAGCCTTAGAAATCCTCAAAGAAGTCTCTCTTTGGATTTTCTTCCTGTACAGAAAAACAGAGAAATCCAGGAAGGAAGTGAAAATTGGGTGACATCAGGGCTCCCTGGGCTGACTGCTAGGTCTTTGGGAAAGTTGGGTACTCATTACTTAGGAAAAGTGTGTTACCTTTTTCTCCTTTATTGTATAGTGAAGAACTGGGCTCTACCCCCAGATAATTCTGATTTAGTTGGTTTAGCATACAGGTAATGACATTTTTGAACAGCTCCCAAGATGATTAATGTGCAGCGAGGATGAAGAACCAATTCCTAGAATGTTGCTGTGCATGGAATGCTTGTGTCCCCTCAAACCTCACACGCCCTGACCCCCAGTGTGATGGTATTTGGAAGTGAAGCCTTTGGGAGGCAATTAGGTTTAGAGAAAGCCAGGAGGGTGGGGTCCCCCGGTGGGATTAGCATCCTACTAAGAGGAAGAGACCAGAGTTTTCTCCCAATCCCTGTGTGATGATACAGCAAGAAGATGGCCACCTGCAAGCCAGGAAGAGAGCTCTCCCCAAGGACCCAACCATGCGGGCATGATGGTCCTGGGCTTCCCAGCCTCCAGGACTGTGAGACATCAGTGTCTGCGGTTTAAGCCATCAGTCTAAATATTTTGTTATAACAGCCCCAGCTGACTAAGACAATTGACGTCCATCTGGTTTTCCACATGGATGTGCTGGTGCACAGAGATTCAACAAATAATCATGATCATACGAAGCACTCTGGAAGGTCGCCCGGCACACAGGAAATGCTCAGCGGACGTCGGCTATTAGCGGTGGCATTAGCATTACCGTCGTCATCATGACCAGGGACTGGTACATACTTCTTACTTCCTCTATTTTTCAATAAAGAACTAAAGTTAGATTATTTTTCTGATAAAGAGATAAATATTTAGGAGAGTTAAGTGGCTTGACCAAGGGTTCAGAGTCAGGGATTGAAATTATGACTGAAATTTGAATGTCTTTCACTGCACCAGACTAATAGCAGGAGAAACAGCTCCCTGTTTACAGTTACTCAGAATAACAATGCCTAATACTAATATTACTATTTATGTTTACCTTGCTTGTTGGCCATTATCCACTTTTATTTTCCAGATTAACCTCTCCAAGAAAGGCTGAAGTAGAAGTCATTATGGACTAAAACCAAATATAAATAGGCAGAACTTTTGACCTAAAATCCTAGTGGTTTTACGTGGGAACAATTAACTTTATTTACAATACAGAGCCTCCAACTCTTGGGTTATCTTCCAGGCTTGAAGAGATCAGATCGCTAAAGACAGCATTTGTCTAGAGGTTAACTTCTTATCGCGCATATAACTTATCTAGTACCTATCCAGCCCTTCTACCCTTGGTGATTTCTGAAATTGTTCATTCCCTAAAAACTCAAGAGGATAATGCCCAAAAATGGGTCCAGAAGAGAAAAGAGGTGAGGAGAAGGGCTATTGTTGACATTACCCTAATATCCCCAGGAACTCAGGTCAGTCCAGGGAATTTTTTGTGCCCTGGTTATTTTACTGAGTCCAAAATTGGATCAGGTTTTTTACAGTCTGACTTCCCTGAGGTGAGAGAAAAACCCAGAGATGGGCCAGATGCCTACTAGGAAGCCCTACATTTCACCCAGCTAATCTTTCTTAAAGAACTAAAGCAAAATCATCTCCTTTGTGGCATCATGATAACATTTCCCTCTGTTCCAATTTGGATTGGAACTACCTTTATTATTGCACTTATAAATGTATTAGAAGTATTTGATTAGCTATCATTTCCCTTCATCTTGCAATGAACAAACAGAAATATCATACCTTATTTTACTCTACTCTGCCTCTAACAATAGCAATTGCCCATTGGAGATTGAAACATTGTAGATGCTCAACAAATAATAGTTAAATTGATGCATGAGTGGATAGTAGGCCTTTGGGTCTCATTTAGGCCTGAATTGATGATATAATTGCAGGGGATATACTTTTGCATTATTGGGCCCATATCTGTGCATGATACTAGATGATTAACTAGATAATAAACTATTCATCTCTGTATCTTCCACAGCATCCGTTTTTAAGAAATTTATGTTGAGGATCTGTTCTCCTCAGAAGTTGAATAGAATTCACATGTTTTAACTGGGGTAAAATCCATCCATAAATTTAATAGACAATTTTTTTATTCCTGCTATATGCAGAACATGATGGTAGACAGAATGTATAAAGGGTTGAGACAAGATTAGTCTTATAGAGAATGTGAATCTGGAACTGCATTTTTAAAAACTAAGTTTGGGATCATAAAATAGCAGGGCATTTTAGGTTATAGAAAGAGTATAATCAGAGGCAGAGAGGCAAGAATAAGTATGGTATTGGGAGGCTTTGGTTGGGTGGCATTAACTTTGTAGTCAAGGATTCTAATCAAAGAAGATAAATGAATTACTAACAAGTGCAGGAAAAGATACTCAACATTATTAGTCATTAAGGAAGTGCCAGTTAAAATTATAATGAGGTATCACTTCATATCTACTAGGATGGTTATAATCCAAAAGACTGAAAATGCCAAGTGTTGATGAAGATGTGGAGAAGTTGGAAACTTCATACATTGTTGGTGGGAATATAAAATGATACAGCCACTTTGGAAAACAGTTTGAGAGTTTCTTAAAGTATTTAACATAGAAAATTAATTTCCACCATGCCTCAATTCCAGGTGGTTATTCACTTCATTGCCCAAAATAGCTGATTGTACAATGTGCCGTAAGTTGCATTAAACAACCTCACACCTTCTCCTTCACAGGTTTTTCATCAACAACTTTTTCTAGATTTGTTGTGCTGTTGACACCACTTTATAATCTCCACCTTGAAACTTGGTAGTAAGAGTAACTGGGAAGTATGAAATCTGTCCACTTATGAAATATTCTTAAAAGCATGAGAGTTCCTTTTTGTATTTCAAAATAGAAGGGAAAGCTTGTACTTTATAAATGAGAACTGGTGGCTTTTTTACTTCTGTGTAGTTTTCAGTGATGTGATAGGAAGTTTCCCAAGTAAAGTATTCAACATAAACTTACTATATGAGTCAGACATTTCACTCCTAAGAATCACCAACAAAAATGACAATATATATGTCCACTCAGAAATTTGTACATGAATGTTCATTAACATTATTCATAATAGCCTCCAGATAAAAAAAACCCAAATGTTTATCAGTTGGTGAATGGATAAAGAAACTACGGTATATCCATACAACAGATGCTGTTCAGCAATAAGAAGGAACAAACTACTGACATATTGTGCAACTTCACGGATGAACTTCAAAAGCATCATGTTAAGTGAAAAAAGCCAGACACAGAAGATTCCATTTATAAGCAATTTAGGATTCTATTTATATGTGTTCCACAAAAGGCAACTCTATAGAGACAGAGAGCTGCTTAGTAGTTGTCTGGGGGTAGGAGTGGGGGCAGGAAGGGACTCAGATGAGCACTAGGGAACTTCTTGGGGTGAGAGAAATATTCTAAAACAAGTTTGTGGCAATGGTCACACAACTCTGTAAATTTATTAAAAATCGTTGACTTGTACACTACAATAGGTTAATTGTGTGCTATGTAAATTATACCTCAATAAGGCTGCGAAACTGTCTGAGAAGGTTTGAATAAAATCTTGGCTCTACTACTATCCAGCTATGAGACTTGGACAAGTTCTCTCAGCTTCATAAACTCTATTTTCCCATCTGTAAAATATTTTCCTATCTGAGAAAAATAATACAGTGGCTATCCAATGTAGACTAAGTAAGCTCCTGCAGTAAAATACAGAGCACATGGTAATTGCTCAGTTAGTGTTAGTTCTTGTTATTATTAACATTGTCAGAATACAGTGAAGAGATCTGCCTGACATAATGAGCAGATGGCCCGTATCAGCAGCATGAGAACTAGGGTACAGTAAGTGACGTGGGATCAGTTGCGAGAGACTGTCATATTTGTATTTACTTTCAAAAGTTGCATGGAGACTTAGAGGGAAGAGAAGATCTCAAATCCCAAACTAGAAAGGAATTAACTGTGGTACTTTTAAGAAGATAAAACAGAGAAGAAGCAGATGACAATAAAAACACAGAAGAAAACTGCAGATAGGTCAATAATGAGGAGAAGAAGAGTGGAAGTTATCACTAATTGGATTCATAGAGCTGTATTGAGAACGCTTCTCTTTTCTACATTGGATTTTTATGCAGGTAAAAGAAAATTAGTTTTATTTACTTATATATTCATTCGTTCATTCAGTCAACAAAATGTACAAGTCAGAGATAATAAGAGTACCTACCACATAGTGTTGTCACAAATTAAATTGGTTAATTCTTGTAAAGCACATAAAGATGCTTTCTATACCATATTAGGGAACTAGATTTGAGTTTCTAAGAGTTGTTTTCAACCTGTTAATATTAAGGCTTAGTAGTTAACTGGCAGATCAAAACTGTTGTACTCCAAGTTCTTGTCAGAAATACAATCTAGAACTCTTTCAAAAGCTTACCTGAGAAAAATAATTTTTGTGGAGAATATGCAATCAGTTCATTCATTCTTTTTTAAGGGTCTGTGGTTCTTAGCCATTTTGTGGTCTTGGGCCTCTTTGGAATTTAATGGAAGTTCTATAACAGCAGTTCTCAAAATAAAAAGTCTTAAAAATTAATGAGCTTTTGTATATGAGTTTTATCTATCAATTACTGTAATAGAAATTAAGATAAAGACATAGCTACTTCATTTAAAAATAACAAACTTATTACATG
This sequence comes from Phataginus tricuspis, assembly GCA_029783875.1. Classification (NCBI taxonomy): domain Eukaryota; kingdom Metazoa; phylum Chordata; class Mammalia; order Pholidota; family Manidae; genus Phataginus; species Phataginus tricuspis. The sequence continues at coordinate 839,475 of JAQQAC010006923.1, read as the reverse complement.
TTAGCATAAATAACATTCTTATGAAAGGTAGCTATATTTTCCAAAGTAACAAACAATGCAATAAGAAGAGTGTCAAAGCTTTACATTTTTACAAACTTCTTCAATATCTGCTTTAGCTCCATTCTCATATAGGCATCTGTATTCAGTCTGTTGCAATATGAGGAAAATCTGGCCCCACACAGAAATGTAGTTGGCAAAGAGCAAGTATTTTAATAAGATTTTCCAGATGATTGTTACTTTTTGATACTATGTGGAAACTCAACAAGTAAATTTCTTAAAGGTTAATTGCAGAGTAGAATCTGAAACTATATCAATGAACTTTTTGTTTTCTTTTCAAGTGAAATCTATTGGTCTTTCTTGCCCTTTGAATGGATCTTTTACCTATGCATGACTTAATATGCAATGGTCATTTGAAAATATTGGTTCACTGGGTCATGCAGATGTTCTAAATGTCGATACATTTCATTACACAATATTTTAAAAATCATGTTTATTATCATCTCAGTCACATGTGTGAGCCCTCCTGGAAGGAGATCCAACAGTCTGCAGAGGTCGAGAGCCCTACTGACATCTTGATGTCAACTTCATGAGAGACGCTGAGCCACCTAAGCTCCTTACTTCCACATTCATGACCCCCAGAAACTGTGAGGTAATAAGTGATTGTTGTGATGGGAGAGTCAAGATGGTGGCGTGAGAGGTGAGACAGAGAACTCCTCCCAAAACCACAGATAGTGTGAAAATACAGTTAATACAACTAACCCTAAAACAGCAACAGGAAAGAAGGCTGCACCAGACTGCATACAGACCTCACAAACCGAGCAGACCTCACAAAACAGGGTAGCGTACGAAGCCTTGATCCGGCGGGACCCAGGCCCTTCCCCCATTGCAGTTCACCGGCAGGAGGAAGAGAAACGGAGCAGGGAGGGTGTGGAAGCCTGGGACTGCTGGACACCTAGCCCGGGAGATCTGCTTTGTGAGCAGAAACCTACCTTGTGTGGTGCTCTGGAGGATGGGGAGCTACGACAGGCGGAGTGCTTGAGAGACAGATTCCGGGCATTTGTGGAGGACGGGGTCCACACCTGGCCTCTCTGGGACAAGGGAAAAGCAGGTGGTCTGAGAGGCTTCCTAGCAGGGAGAGGGCTGCTGAAGGGGCAGGGTTTGCATGGAGCTTGGTGCGCAGGAGAAGGGAGAGGGGGACAAGGTTGTCTGGGCGCACTCTGCCCAGCAGATTGGGAACTTTGAGGAGCTTCAGGTGCTCTGTCCACCTGGCTGGCTACTCAGTTCTGAGGTGCCCCAGTGTGATACGCAGCCTGCTGAGCCTTCCTCATGGCCTGCCAGCACCAGCTCGCAAACCGGCAGTCACTGCGCTAGTGTAAGGCCAGTCAGAGGGAGGCCCTGCCTACAATAGCTAGAGATGAAAGCACAGAGGCTTACAGCTTTGTGCTCAGCCCACTGGCTCTGATACGGGAGACAGGCACAGCAGACGGGAATCAGGAAACAGACCTTTCCTTCCCCCAGGCAACAGCTCTGCTCCCCTACAACCCCCAACCTCACTCTAGGGGCTGAGAAGCTCCAGAGACTGGAGCTTCTGGGCACTAGAGGGCACCACATAGAAATATGAAACGTCAGAAGAACATGGTTCAAGAAGTAGGACATGGGAAAGGATTAAATATGGCGGCATGAGAGGTGAGACAGAGGCTTCCCCCTAAAACCACATATAATACAAAAATATAATTAATACAATGAATCTTGAAAGAGCAACAGGAAAGAGGACTGCGCCAGACTACATACACCTGGAGAAAACAGCAGACCTCATGAAGCAGGGTAACGTATGAAAGCTGTGGCCTGACAGGACCCGAGCCCTTCTCCCACCCCAGATCACCTGGAGGAAAAGAAACAGAGCAGAGAGGGAGTGGAGGCCTGGGACTGCTGAACACCTAACTCCAGAGATCTGCTTTGGGAGCACAAACCTACATTTCATGGTGTTTTCAAGGTACTCTCATGATTAGAGGGTTGAAAAGCTAAGACAGACAGAGTTCCTGGAGAGACTGAGATTCCAGCTGCTTGTGGAAAGCAGGGATCAATATCTGGCTGCTCTGGGACAAAAGAAAGGTGGGCAGTCTGGGAGGCTTCCTAACAAGGAAGCCCTTAGCAAGACGGCTGCTAAAGAGGCAAGTATTGCACAGAACTTACTGCTCAGGAGAAAGGACAGGTAGACAAAATTGTCCAGGTGCACTCTGCCCAGCACATTGGGAGCTTTCACAGTCTTCAGGTGCCCCAATCCCCTGGCTGGCTACACAGCTCCAAGGACTGCCTCCATGATACGCAGACTACTGCACCTTTCTCCCAGCCAGCCCCACCTGGCTCGCAAACTGGCAAACCCTACCCTGACATTAGGCCAGCCAGAGGGAAGATCTGTCTACAGCAATTACAAACACAAAGCATAGAGGCTTATATCTCTGTGCTCGGCCCACTGGTTCAGGCAGTGGAGTCGGGCATAGCAGCTGGAAAGCAGGAAACAGCTCTTTCCTCCCCCCAGGCACAAATAAGACTCCCCTGTGACTCCTGACATTGCTTCAGGGGCTGAGCAGTGCCAGAGAGTAGAGCTTCTGGGAACTAGAGGGGGCCATATACAAATAAGAAATGTAAAAGGAACCTGGTTCAAAGTAAAATTATTAATACAACTCCTGAGAATTATTTAAAATGACTTCAACCTCATGAATCTTCCTAGAACGGAGTTCAAAATAAAAAACATTAACATGCTCATGGAGGAACGGAAACATATTCAAGACCTCAGGAATGAATTCCAGTCGAAGATCCAATCATTGAAGAGCACAATGGAGGGTATTAAAAGCAGATTAGATACGGTGGAGGAGACAATAAATGAAATAGAAACTAGAGAAGAGGAATACAAAGTAGCTGAGGCACAGAGAGAAAAAAGAATCTCTAAGAATGATAGGATATTCAGAGAACTGTGTGACCAATCCAAATGGAACAATATTCATATTATAGGGGTACCAGAAGAAGAAGAGAGAGAAAAAGGGATTGAAAGTGTCTTTGAGGAGATAATTGCTGAAAACTTCCCCAACATGGTGAAGGAGATAGTCTCTCAAGCCATGGAGATGCACAGATCTCCCAACACAAGACACCCAAGGAACGCAATACCAAGACATATAGTAATTTAAATGGCAAAGATCAAGGATAAGGACAGACTGTTAAAAGCAGCCAGAGAGAGAAATAAGATCACATACAAAGAAAAGCCCATCAGACTTCTCAGGAGAAACATTACAGACCAGAAGGGAGTGGCATGATGTATTTAATGCAATGAAGCAGAAAGGCCTCGAACCAAGATTACTTTATACAGCAAGGCTTCATTTAAATTGAAGGAGGGATTAAACAATTTCCAGATAAGCAAAAGCTGAGAGATTTTACTTCCCACAAACCATCTCTACATTGTATTTTGGAGGGACAACTACAGATGGAAGTGTTCCTAAGGCTTAATAGCTGTCACCAGAGGTAATAAAACCAGAGTAAAGAAGGTAGAACAGCTAATTACTAAGCAAATGAAAAACAGAATTAACTATCCCAAAAGTCAATCAAGGGATAGACAAAGAGTACAGAATATAATACATAATATATAAAGAATGGAGAAGGAAGAAAAAAGAGGAGAAAAATAAAGAGAACCTTTAGATTGTGTTTGTAATAGCATGTTAAGTGAGTTAAGTTACACTCCTAGATAGTAAGGAAGTTAACCTTGAACCTTTGGTAACCACAAATCTAAAGCCTGCGATGATAATAAGTACATACCTTTCAATAATCACCCTAAATGTAAATGGACTTAATGCACCAATCAAAAGATATAGAGTCACTGAATGGATAAAAAAGCAAGACCCATGTATATGCTGCCTACAAGAGACTCACTTTAAACCCAAAGACATACACAGACCGAAAGTAAAGGGATAGAAAAAGATATTTCATGCAACTAATAGGGAGAAAAAAGCAGGAGTTGCAGTACTTGTATCAGACAAAATAGACTTCAAAACAAAGAAAGTCACAAGAGACAAAGAAGGACATTATATAATGATAAAAGGGTCAATCCAACAAGAAGATATAACCATTTTAAATGTCTATGCGCCCAACGCAGGAGCACCTACATATGTGAAACAAATACTAACAGAATTAAAAGGGGAAATAGAATTCAATACATTCGTTTTAGGAGACTTCAACAATCCACTCACTCTGAAGGACAGAGCAACCAGACAGGAAATAAGTAAGGAGACAGAGGCACTGAACAACACATTAGAACAGATGGACCTTACAGACATTTACAGAACTCTACATCCAAAAGCAGCAGAATACACATTCTTCTCAAGTGCACATGGAACATTTTCAAAAATAGATTATATACTAGGCCAGAAAAAGAGCCTCAGTAAATTCAAAAAGATTGAAATTGTACCAACCAGTTTCTCAGACCACAAAACTATGAAACTAGAAATAAATTACTCAAAGAAAATGAAAAATCACACAAACACATGGAGACTTCACAACATGCTCCTAAGCAACCAATGGATCAATGACCAAATAAAAACAGAGATCAAGCAAAATAGGGAGACAAATGACAACAATAATTCAACACCACAAAATCTGTGGGATGCAGTGAAGGCCGTGCTAATAGGAAAGTATATTGCAATATACAGGCCTACCTCAGGAAAGAAGAACAATCCCACGTGAGCAGTTTAACTCACAATTAATGAAACTAGAAAAGAAAACAAATGAGGCCCAAAGTCAGTAGAAGGAGGGATATAATAAATATTAGAGCAGAAACAAACAAAATTGAGAAGAATAAAACAAGAAAGAATCAATGAAAGCAAGAGCTGGTTCTTTGAGAAAATAAACAAAATAGATAAAGCCCTAGCCAGACTTATCAAGAAAAAAAGAGAGTCTACTCACATAAACAGAATCAGAAATGAGAAAGGAAAACTCACAATGGACACCATAGAAATACAAAGAATTATTAGAGAACACTATGAAAAATTATAGACTAACAAACTGGATAAACTAGAAGGAATGGACAACTTTCTAGAAAAATACAATCTTCCAAGGCAGACCAAGAAAGAAACAGAAAATCTGAACAGGCCAATTATCAGGAAAGAAACTGAACTGGTAATCAAAAATCTACTTAAGAACAAAACGCCTTTACCAGATGGCTTCACTGCTGCATTTTACGAACATTTAGTGAAGACCTAATACCCATCGTCCTTAAAGTTTTCCAAAGAGTAGAAGAAGAGGTAATACTTCCAAACTCATTCCACGAGGCCAGCATCACTCTAATACAAAAACTAGGCAAAGACACCACAAAAAAAGAAAATTACAGACCAATATCCCTGATGAACATAGATGCAAAAATACTCAACAATATTAGCAAACCGAATTCAAAAACACATAAAAAGGATCATCCATCATGATCAACTACAATTTATTTCAGTGATGTAAGGATGGCATAACATTTGAAAATCCATCAACATCATCCCCACACCAACAAAAAGGACAAAAACCACATAATCATCTCCATAGATGCTGAAAAAGCATTCGACAAAATTCAACATCCATTCATGATAAAAACTCTCAATAAAATGGGTATAGAGGGCAAGTACCTCAACATAATAAAGGCCATATTTGACAAACCCACAGCCAACTTTATACATAACAGCGAGAAGCTGAAAGCTTTTCCTTTAAGATTGGGAACAGGACAAGGATGCCAACAATCCCCACTTTTATTCAACATAGTTCTGGGGGTCCTAGCCACAGCAAGCAGACAAAACAAAGAAATAAAAGGCATCCCAATTTGTGTGGAAGAAGTCAAACTGTCCCTATTTGCACATGACATGATACTGTACATAAAACTCCCTAAAGAATCCACTCCAAAACTACTAGATCTAATATCTGAATTCAGTAAAGTTGCAGGATAAAAAATTAATACACAGAAATCTGTTGCATTCCTATACACTAACAATGAACTAGCAGAAAGAGAAATCAAGAAAACAATTCCATTCACAGTTGCATCAAAAAGAATAAAATACCTAGGAATAAACCTAACCAAGGAAGGAAAAGACCTATACTCTGAAAACTATAAGACACTCATGAGAGGAATAAAAGAAGATACCAATAAATGGAAACACATGCCATGCTCATGGATAGGAAGAATCAATATTGTCAAAATGGCCATCCTGCCTACAGCAATCTACAGATTCAATACAATTCCTATCAAAATACGAACAGCATTCTTCAACAAACTAGAGAAAATTGTTCAAAAATTCAAATAGAACCACAGAAGACCCCGAATAGCCAAAGCAATCCTGAGAAGGAAGAATAAAGCTGGGGGGATTATGCTCCCCAACTTCAAGCTCTACTACAAAGCCACAATACTCAAGATAATTTGGTACTGGCACAAGAACAGACCCATAGACCAATGCAACAGACTAGAGAGCCCTGATATGAACCCAACCATATATGGTCAATTAATATATGATAAAGGAGCCATCGGTATACAATGGGGAAATGACAGCCTCTTCAACAGCTGGTGTTGGCAAAACTGGACAGCTACATGCAAGAGAATGAAACTGGATTATTGTTTAACCCCATACACAAAAGTAAACTCGAAATGGATCAAAGACCTGAATGTAAGTCATGAAACCATAAAACTCTTAGAAGACAGCATAGGCAAAAACCTTCTGAATATAAACATGAGCAACATTTTCCTGAACGCATCTCCTTGAGCAAGGGAAACAAAAGCAAAAATGAACACATGGGACCACATCAAACTAAAAAGCTTGTGTACAGGAAAGGACACCATCAGCAGAACAAAAAGGCATCCTACAGTATGAAAGAATATATTTGCAAATGACATATCCGACAAGGGGTTAATATCCAAAATATATAAAGAACTCACATGCCTCAACACCCAAAAAGCTAATAACCCAATTAAAAAATGGGCAGAGGATATGAAGAGACAGTTCTCCAAATAAGAAATTCAGATGCCCAACAGACCCATGAAAAGATGCTCCACATCACTAAACATTAGGGAAATGCAAATTAAAACCACAATGAGATATCACCTCACACCAGTAAGGACGGCCAGCATCCAAAAGACTAAGAACAACAAATGCTGGTGAGGGTGCAGAGAAAGGGGAACCTCCTACACTGCTGGTGGGAATGTAAGCTAGTTCAACCATTGTGGAAAGCAATATGGAGGTTCCTCAAAAAACTAAAAATAGAAATACCATTTGACCCAGGAATCCCACTCCTTGTAATTTACCCAAAGAATATAACTTCTCAGATTCAAAAAGACATATGCACCCCTATGTTTATTGCAGCACTTTTTACAATAGCCAAGATATGGAAGCAATCTAAGTGTCCATCAGTAGATGAATGGATAAATAAGAGGTGGTACATATACACAATGTAATACTATTCAGCCATAAGAAAGAAAGAAATCCTACCATTTGCAACAACATGGATGGAGCTGGAGGATATTGTGCTCAGTGAAATAAGCCAGGTGGAGAAAGACAACTGCCAAATGATTTCCCTCATTTGTGGAGTATAACAATGAAGCAAAACTGAAGGAACAAAATAGCAGCAGACTCAGAGACTCCAAGAAGGAAATAGTGGTTACCAAAGGGGAGGACTGTGGGAGGGCGGGTAGGGAGGGAGGGAGAAGGGGATTGAGGGGTATTATGTTTAGTACACATGATGTGGGGGATCACAGGGAAAACAGTGTAGCACAGAGAAAGCAAATAGTGAATCTGTGGCATCTTACTACACTTAAGGACAGTAACTGCATTGGGTATGGTTGGGGACTTGATAATATGGGTAAATGTAGCAACCATATTGTTTTTTCATGTGAAACCTTCATAAGAGTGTATATCAATAATACCATAATAAAAAGTTAAAAAAAAAAAAGAACATGGTTCAGACCAAAATCTCACAAATCCTAGGAAAAGGGCCAAATGAAACCAAGCTCACCAATCTTCCTGAAACAGAGTTCAAAATAAAAATCATACACATGCTAATGGAGGTACAGAAAAATATTCAAGAACTCAGGAATGAATTTAAGATGAAGATTCAATCATTAAGAAATTCCATATCTGAAAAGAAACATACAATGGAGGGATTTAAAAGCAGATTAGATGTAGTAGAAGAAACAGCAAATGGAATAGAAATTAGAGAAGAGGAATACAAAGAAGCTGAGGCACAGAGAGAAAAAAGAATCTCTAAGAATGAAAGAATATTTAGAGAATTGTGTGACCAATCCAAACGGAACAATATTCGCATAGTAGGGGTACCAGAAGAAGAAGAGAGAGAAAAAGGGATAGAAAGTGTCATTGAGGAGGTAATTGTTGAAAACTTTCCCAATCTGGGGAAGTAGAGAGTCTCTCAAGCCATGGAGGTGCACAGATCTCCCAACACAAGGGACCCAAGGAAGACAACATCAAGACATATAATAATTAAAATGGCAAAGTACAAGGATAAAGACAGACTTTTAAAATCAACTAGAGAGAGAAAAAAGATCACCTACAAAGGAAAACCCATCAGGCTATCATCAGACTTCTCAACAGAAACCTTACAGGCAAGAAGGGAGTGGAATGATATATTTAATGCAATAAAGCAGAAGGGCCTTGAACCAAGAATACCCTACCTGGCATGGTTATCATTTAAATTTTAAGGAGGGATTAAACAATATCCAGATAAGCAAAAGCTGAGAGAATTTACCTCCCACAAACCACCTCTACAGTGCATTTTGGAGGGACTCCTATAGATGGAAGTATTCCTAAGGCTAAATAGATGTCACCCAAGGCATAGACAAAGAATATGACTCATAACATACAAAGAATGGAGGAGGAAGAAAAAGAGGGAAAAAAAAAGACTCTTTAGGTTGTGTTTGTAATACTACACAAAGTGAGTTAAATTAAACTGTTAGATAGTAAAGGAATTACCCTTGAAACTTTGTAACCACGAATCTAAAGTCTGCAATGGCAATAAGTACATACCTATCGATAATCACCCTAAATGTAAATGGTCTGAATGCACCCATCAAAATGTAGAGTCACTGAGTGCATAAAAAAACAAGACCCATCTATATGCTGCCTACAAGAGACTCACTTCAAATCCAAAGACACACACAGACTGAAAGTAAAGGGATGGAAAAGATGTTTAATGCAACCAATGGGGAGAAAAAAGCAGGAGTTGCAGTACTTCTATCAGACAGAATAGACTTCAAAACAAAGAAGGATCACCTACATATGTGAAACAAATACTAATAGAATTCAAGGGGAAAATAGAATACAATGCATTCATTTTGGGAGGCTTCAACACACCACTCACTCCAAAGGACAGATCAACCAGACAGAAAATAAATAGACAGAGGCACTGAACAATGTATTAGAACAGACGGACCTAACAGACATCTACAGAACTCTCCATCCAAAAGCAACAGGATACACATTCTTCTCAAGTGCTCATGGAACATTTTCAAGAATAGATCATATACTAGGCCACAAAAAGAACCTCAGTAAATTAAAAAAGATTGAGATCATACCAACCAGCTTCTCAGATCACAAAGGTATGAAATTAGAAATAAATTACTCAAACGAAAAAGCCTGCAAACACATGGCAGCTTAATAACATGCTCCTAAATAATCAATGGATCAATGACCAAATAAAAACAGGGATCAAGCAATATATGGAGACAAATGACAACAATAATTCAACACTGCAAAATCCATGTGACGCAGCGAAGGCTGTGCTAAGAGGGAAAAATATTGCAATATAGGCCTACCTCAGGAAAGAAAAACAATCCCATATGAACAATCTAAACTCACAAGTAATGAAACTAGGAAAGTAAGAACAAATGAGGCCCAAAGTCAGTATAAGGATGGAAATAATAAAGATTAAAGCATAAATAAATAAAATTGAGAAGAATAAAACAATACTAAGAATCAATGAAAGCAGGAGCTGGTTCTTCAAGAAAATAAATAAAATAGATAACCCCCTAGCCAGACTTATCAAGAAAAACAGAGTGTACCCACATGAAAAGAATCATAAATGAGAAAGGAAAAATCACTACAGACACCACAGAAATATAAAGAATTATGAGAGAACACTATGAAAAATTATGTGGTAACAAACTGGATAAACTAGAAGAAATGGACAAATTTCTAGAAAAACACAGCCTTCTAAGGCTGACCAGGAAGAAACAGAAAATCTGAATAGACCAATTACCAGCAAAGAAATTGAATTGGTAATCAAAAAACTACCTAAGAACAAAACCCCTAGGCCACATGGTTTTACTGCTGAAATTTATCAAACATTTAGTGAAGACCTAATACCCATCCTCCTTAAAGTTTTCCAAAAAGTAGAAGAGGAGGGAATACTTCCAAACTCATTCTACGAGGCCAACATCACTCTTATACCAAAACCAGGCAAAGACACCACAAAAAAAGAAAATTACAGACCAATATCTCTGATGAACATAGATGCAAAAATACTCAACAAAATATTAGCAAACCGAATTCAAAAATACATCAAAAAGATCATCCATCATGATCAAGTGGGATTCATCCCAGGGATGCAAGAATGGTACAACATTCGAAAATCCATCAACATCATCCACCAAATCCACAAAAATAAGGACAGAAACCACATCATCATCTCCTTAGTTTCTGAAAAAGCATTCGAGAAAAATTCGACATCCATTCATGATAAAAAAAACTCTCAACAAAATGGGTATAAAGGGCAAGTACCTCAACATAATAAAGGCCATATATGACAAACCCACAGCCAACATTATACTTAACAGCGAGAAGCTGAAAGTGTTTCCCCTAACATCGGGAACAAGACAAGGATGTCCACTCTCCCCGCTTTTATTCAGGATAGTTCTAGAGGTCCTGGCCATGGCAATCAGAAAACACAAAGAAATGAAAGGCATCCAGATTGGTAAGAAAGAAGTCAAACGGTCCCTGTTTGCAGATGACATGATATTGTACATAAAAAGCCCTAAAGAATCCACTCTAAAACTACTAGATCTAATATCTGAATTCAGTAACGTTGGGGGATAAAAAAATTAATACACAGAAATCTGTTGCATTCCTATACACAAATGATGAACTAGCAGAAAGAGAAATCAGGAAAACAATTCCATTCACAATTGCATCAAACAGAATAAAATACCTAGGAATAAACCTAACCAAGGAAGTAAAAGACCTATACTCTGAAAACTGTAAGACTCATGAGAGAAATGAAAGAAGATACCAATAAATGGAAACACATCCCATGCTCCTGGCTAGGAAGAATAAATATTGTCAAAATGGCCATCCTGCGTAAAGCAATCTACAGATTCAGTACAATCCCTATCAAATTACCAACAGCATTCTTCGATGAACTAGAGCAAATAGTTCTAAAACTCATATAGAACCAAAAAAGACCGAATAGTCAAAGCAATCCTGAGAAAGAAGAATAAAGTGGGGGAATTATGCTCCCTGACTTCGAGTTCTACTACAAAGGCACAGTAGTCAAGACAATTTGGTACTGGAACAAGAACAGACCCACAGACCAGTGGAAAACAGAATAGAGATCTCAGATATAAACCCAAGCATATATGGTCAATTAATATACTTTAAAGGAGCCATGGACATACAATGGGGAGATGACAGCCTCTTCAACAGCTGGTGTTGGCAAAACTGGACAGGGACATGTAAGAGAATGAAACTGGATTACTGTCTAACCCCATACACAAAAGTAAACTCAAAATGTATCAAAGACCTGAATGTAAGTCATGAAACCATAGAACTCTTAGAAAAAAATATAGGCAAAAATCTCATGGACATAAACATTAGCAACTTCGTCATGAACACATCTTCTTGGGCAAGAGAAACAAAAGCAAAAATGAACAAGTGGCACTATCTATGTCAAACTAGTGTCCTTCTGTACAGCAAAGGACACCGTCAATAGAACAAAAAGACATCCTACAGTATGGGAGAATATATTCATAAATGACATATCCTATAAGGGGTTGACATCCAAATTATATAAAGAGCTCACACACCTCAATAAACAAAATGCAAATAATCCAATTAAGAAATGGGCAGAGGAGCTGAACAGACACTTCTCCAAAGAACAATTTCAGATGGCCAACAGGCACATGAAAAGATGCTGCACATCGCTAATCATCAGAGAAATGCAAATTAAAACCACAAGGATATATCACCTCACACCAGTGAGGATGGCCAACATCCAAAACACAAACAACAACAAATGTTGGCGAGGATGTGGAGAAAAGGGAACCCTCCTACACTGCTGGTGGGAATGCAAATTAGCTCAACAATTGTGGAAAGCAGTATGGAGGTTCCTCCAAACACTCAAAATAGAAATACCATTTGACCCAGGAATCCCACTCCTAGGAATTTACCCCAAGAATGCAGCAGCCCAGTTTCAAAAAGACAGATGCACCCCTATGTTTATTGCAGCACTATTTACAATAGCCAAGAAATGGAAGCAACCTAAGTGTCCATCAGTAGATGAATGGATTAAGAAGATGTGGTACATATACACAATGGAATATCATTCAGCCATAAGAAGAAAACAAATCTTGGACTTGATAATTTGGGAAGTCTAGTAACCATAATGATGCTCATGTAATTGTACATTAATAATAACAAAATAAAAAATAAATAAAGCAATAGAAACCCAAATATTGTTGTTTTCAACTGCCAAATTTTGGTATGATTTGTTGCACAGCAAAAAATAACTAATAAAATAGTTCTTCTATATATTCTTCATTTGTATAGCACTCCAGATAAGTTGGCATTATTTATACCCATTTTACTAAAGAGACACTGAGATTCAAAATTGTTAACCGATTTGCCCAAAGACTTTTCACTATTAATTTTTGGAACAGATGATAATTTATGGAACTGGAATTTGAACTCAAACTAGTAACAAACCCTCATGTTTTCTGTGTGTTTTCTCTGTCTTTTTACTCTCTCTTTTTTCCCTCTACACTCTCTTCTTTCTAACAATTCAGCTCTCCTTCTGTGGATGACCCTAAATCTATATATTTCATTTAAATCTTTCCTGAATTCTAGTCTTATGTTCTGACTTTCCTGAGTATATCAAACTTAACCTGCTCCAAATTGAAGACATTGGTTCCTTATCCAGTGCCTATAAGCCTGATTCAAATAAAAGTTCATCCTTCTGATTTCCTTTTTTCTGATAAATGATGACATCATAATTCTAGTTACCTTTATTCAAAACTCCAACACACTGCTTTTTCTTTTACTTTTTAAAACCTAAGTTAATGGCGCATATGTATTGCAGCAAATGTGGACAAGCAACAGTTTTTTTTTAATTTACAATTATCTATAAGCAACAGTATGAATAACCATAAAGAAAAAGGAACTTCTGAAATAAATTATGGAATATCCACATAATGGGATATCAGTCAGCAATTTAAAATTTTTTTTAAGAGATAAAATTTTATATTACAAATAAAAGTCAGCTTTCTAAACTATAGGTAATACTTGTAAGGAAATCTTCTTTTCCACAGATGTTGACAAAAGATAAAAGAAATGGATATATTCTCTCCATTGTCCACAGACTTGCTTCTCATATTCTCAAATTGGAGAATGGCAGTACCGTCTGCCCAGCTGCCAAAGCCAGAAAGTTGAGGGTTATCTTCAGCCACTCCCCATCTCTCATTGCTTCAGTCAACAGGCAACTTCTTCCATAGTTCTCTTCTATAACTCAACAGATTCTTTGTGCCTCTTCTCTAAACAGCCACAATATCATCATAGATCTCCAGGATTTTAGAATCTCCCTCCTCCAGCCATTCTTCTACACTGCTGTCATAGTTATCAACCCTGGACCTGGATAATAATAGGTAATTTTTCTGCTATTTGCTTCTGAGACCTGAGAGAGAAAGTTTACCTGTGTAGCAGATTCTGAAAATGCCATGTTTTTACTTATATATAGTATGACTGGGTTTTTTTTTTTGTCCTTTGCCTTACAAATTCCATTTCACCTTTTTTTTAATTGAAATATGGTTGATATACAGCCATTTTATTAAAAAATTAAGGTATCATTGATATACAATCTTATGAAGATTTCACATGAGCAACATTGTAGTTTCAACATTCACCCATATTATCAAGTCTCCTCCAACCCCATTGCAATCACTGTCCTGGTTGGTATACAATCTTATATTGTCCTCAAATATAGAACTCAGTGGTCCAACAGTTATCCATCTCATCAGTTAACATAGCTCAAATATTACTTCCTCTCTGGCTCTACTAGCATTACTCTACTTCTCTCCACACTTCCAAAAGCACTTTGCAAATGCACCTTTTATGATGCTTATACTACAGCCAGGTTAACAATGCTTATTTAAGATTTACCTATATTTCACTCTTTTAAATCACCTTTTACTTCTTCCAGTGTTTGCATAAAGGTAGCACACTACTGTATGGTAAATCAAAAATACCTTTTATATCAATCTTAGCAAATATTTTAATGTGCCACTTAAAGTATCTATGTTTATATTAGAATTAAGTTTGGGTGAAAGCAAAGTATAGAAAATGGAAAGAAGTCCCTTATTCTCTGCAACCATTTAATTGACTTTGGGGTAGAGTCATTTCGTTTTATTAAGACAGAACTATCTTCTAATAAATTTAAAATATATATATTTATGACATGGAAAATCTTCCAGTAGGCATCCAATACAGTGTGAGGTCATGGATAATGAGTATCAAGCATTCTATGAGTTACAGTTTAAAATGGTATCTTTCTCTACCTGGATGCAATACATGCAATCTATGGAGTGTGAGAAAATATTTGCAAATCATGCATCTGATAAGGGGTTAATATACAAAATAAATAAAGAACTCATAAAACGCAAGAGCAACAAACAATCTGATTAAAAAATGGGAGGATATGAATAGACACTTTTCCAGAGAAGACATGCAAATGGCCATGAGAAGGTGCTCAGTGTCACTAATCCTCAGGGAAATGCAAGTCAAAATCACAAGAAACATTACCTAACACCTGTTAGAGCGGCTACTATCAACAAGAAAAGAAATAAGACATATTGGTGAGGATGTGAAAAAAAGGGAAAACTTGTGCACTGTTGGTGAGAATGTAAATTGGTGCAGCCACTGTGGAAAACAGTACAATGAGTTCCTCCAGAAATTAAAAATAGAACTACCATATGATCCAGCAATTCCACCTTTGGGTATTTATTTGAAAGAAACAAAAGCACTAACTCAAAAAGATATGTGCACTCCCATGTTCAATGCAGCATTATTTATCACAGCCAAGCCCTAGAAGTAACCTAAGTGTCCACTGTAGATGAGTGGACAAAGAAAGTGCAGTATACATATACAATGGAATAATATTATTTGGCCATAAAAAAGAAGGAAATCTTGCCATCTGCAACAACAGGGCATTATGGTAGGTGAAATAAGTCAGACAAAGACAAATACATATGATCTCACTTATATGTAGAATACAAAACAAACAAAGCAAAACTCATAGTTATAAAAAAGTCCTGCAGTTGTACAGCATGGTGACCATAGTTAATAATACTGTGTTGTATATTTGAAAGTTGCTAAGAGAGTACATCTTAAAAGTTCTCATCACAAGAAATACAATTGTTAATGGTATAATGGTGGATGATAGTATCATTTCACAGTATACACACATGTAGAATCATTATGTTGTGCACCTGAAACAAATACAATGTTATATGTCAATGATGTCTCAGTTCTTTAAAATGCACTCAAAATAATACTTCCTGAAAACAATTAAGATATTCTTCATTAATTAAGAGTCAGAATTCTTTGCTCATTTGTCATCTACTCCTCTCCACTTAGTGGCTATGCCAAGCTATTTTATAGTTTTTGGTCCCATATTCTAAATTAAACTTAGCTTCTACCCCTTATTCTATGCACATTTACTTCTAGTTAAAATATAGCTATCAAAAGGATACCATCAGCAGAACAAAAAGGCAACATAGAATATGGGAGAATATATTCATAAACGATTTATCTTATAAGGAGTTAACAATCAAAATATATAAAGAGCTCATATGTCTCAACACCTAAAAACCAAATAACCCGATTAAAAAATGGGTAGAGCTGCTGAACAGACATTTCTCCAAAGAAGAAATACAGATGGCAACAGGCACATAAAAAGATGCTCCACATCACTAATCATCAGAGAAATGCAAATCAAAACCACAATGAGTTATCACCTCACACCAGTCAGAATGGACACTCTATCCAAAAGATAAATAACAAGTGTTGGCAAGGATGTGGAGAAAAGGGAATGTTCCTACACTGTTGGTGGGAATGTAAATTGGTACAGCTGCTGTGGAAAGCAGTATGGAGGTTCCTCAAAAAAGTAAATGAAGAAATACCATTTAACCCAGTAACTCTACTTCCAGAAATTTGCCCAAAGAAAACAAAATCCCTGATTCAAAAAGACATATGCACCCCTACGTTTATTGCTGCATTGTTATTATTATTATTTTTTAATATTTATTTTGGTATCATTAACCTACAGTTACATGTGCAATATTATGGTGATTAAACTACCCCCTTCATCAGGTCCCCCCCACCAACCCCATTACACTCACTGCCATCAGCGTAGTGAGAGGCTATAGAGTCACTACTTGTCTTCTCTGAGTTGTACAGCCCTCCCTGTGCCCCCGCTACCTTACATCTGCTAATCATAATACCCTTTTTACCCTCTTATCCCTCCCTTCCAACCCATCTTCCCCAGTCCCTTTCCCTTTGGTAACTATTAGTCCGTTCTTGGGTTCTGTGAGTCTGCTGCTGTTTTGTTCCTTCAGTTTTTTTCTTTGTTCTTATACTCCACATATGAGTGAAATCATTTGATACTTGTCTTTTTTGGCTTGGCTTATTTCACTGAGCATAATACCCTCTAACTCCATCCATGTTGTTGCAAATGGTAGGATTTGTTTTCTTCTTATGGCTGAATAATATTCCACTGTGTATATGTACCACTTCTTCTTAATCCATTCATCTACTGATGGACACTTAGGCTGCTTCCATTTCTTGGCTATTGTAAATAGTGCTGCAATAAACATAGGGGTGCATCTCTCCTTTTGAAACTGGGCTGCTGCATTAGTAGGGTAAATTCCTAGGAGTGGGATACCTGGGTCGAATGGTATTTCTATTTTGAGTTTTTTGAGGAACCTCCATACTGCTTTCCACAATGGTTGAACTAATTTGCATTCCCACCAGCAGTGTAGGACGGTTCCCTTTTCTCCACATCCTCGCCAACATTTGTTGTTTGTGTTTTGGATGTTGGCCATCCTCACTGGTGTGAGGTGATATCTCATTGTGGTTTTAATCTGCATTTCTCTGATGACCAGCGATGTGGAGCATCTTTTCATGTGCCTGTTGGCCATCTGAATTTCTTCTTTAGAGGAGTGTCTATTCATGCCCTCTGCCCATTTCTTAATTGGATTATTTGCTTTTTGTTTGTTAAGGTGCGTGAGTTCTTTATATATTTTGGATGTCAATCCCTTCTCAGATGCATCATTTATGAATATATTTTCCCATACTGTAGGATGTCTTTTTGTTCTACTGATGGTGTCCTTTGCTGTACAGAAGCTTTTCAGCTTGATATAATCCCACTTGTTCATTTTTGCTTTTGTTTCCCTTGCCCGGGGACATATGTTCATGAAGAAGTCGCTCATGTTTATGTCCAAGAGATTTTTGCCTATGTTTTTTTCTAAGAGTTTTATGGTTTCATGACTTACATTCAGATCTTTGATCCACCTTGAGTTTACCTTTGTGTATGGGGCTAGACAGTAGTCCAGTTTCATTCTCTTACATGTAGCTGTCCAGTTTTTCCAACACCAGCTGCTGAAGAGGCTGTCATCTCCCCATTGTATATCCAAAGCTCCTTTATCAAATATTAATTGGCTGTAAATGTTTGGGTTAATGTTTGGATTTTCTATTCTGTTCCACTGGTCTGTGGGGCTGTTTTTGTGCCAGTACCAAATTGCCTTGATTACTGTGCCTTTGTAGTAGAGTTTGAAGTCAGGGAGCGTAATTCCCCCTGTTTGATTCCTCCTTCTCAGAATTGCTTTGGCTATTCGGGGTCTTTTGTGGTTCCATATGAATTCTTGAGTTATTTGTTCCAGTTCATTGAAGAAAGCTGTTGGTAGTTTGATAGGGATTGCATTGAATCTCTAGATTGCTTTAGGTAGTATAGCCATTTTGACAATATTTATTTTTCCAAGCCAAGAGCATGGGATGCATTTCCATTTGTTAGTGTCCTCTTTAATTTCTCTTAGGAGTGTCTTGTAGTTTTCAGAGTACAGGTCTTTCACTTCCTTGGTTAGGTTTATTCCTAGGTATTTTATTCTTTTTGATGCAATTGTGAATTGAATTGTTTTCCTGATTTCTCTTTCTGTTAGTTCATCATTAGTGTATAGGAAAGCAACAGATTTCTGTGTGTTAATTTTGTATCCTGCAAGTTTGCTGAATTCAGATATTAGTTCTAGTAGTTTTGGAGTGGAGTCTTTAGGGTTTTTTATATACAGTATCATGTCATCTGCAAATAGTGACAATTTGACTTCTTCTTTACCAATCTGGATGCCTTGTATATCTCTGTTTTGTCTGATTGCCGTGGCTAGGACCTCCAGTACTATGTTGAATAACAGTGGAGAGAGTGGGCACCCCTGTCTTCTTCCCGATCTTAGATGAAAAGCTTTCAGCTTCTCGCTATTAAGTATGATGTTAGCTGTGGGTTTGTCATATATAGCCTTTATGATGTTGAGGTACTTGCCATCTATACC